>JAQQAE010002555.1:0-22046 GCA_029823295.1 Pseudamia nigra | reverse complement strand
GATTATAAGGCGCAGTGTCATATTTGGACAAAATTGACGGCGTTTAGGTGCGCCTTATAGTCCGGAAAATACGGTATCAGTTCTGTAAACATTAAGATTTGTTATTGTAAATGACTATGTGTTCATAGTCATAATTTTATTTTACAGTGACTGACATATTTCATTATTTTTATTTATTATTTCAGGAGGCTGCAGATGGAGAGGATGACCAGACATCATCAAAACTGCACACTTGTCCACACTGTAGTCGTTCCTTTAAGGGCCTCAATTACTTCCGCTTTCATGTAAAGGGTCATCTAGGTAAGCAATAGTGAACAACAATACAGCATAACAACTTTTGAGACAAACCTTTAATTAAATTCTGTGTCATGTATTCTTTCTTCAGGTTACAAACCCTTCAGGTGCACATTATGCCAAAAGGAGTTTTTGACTGGTTACCTCCTTAAAAAACACATGGAAGTCCATGTCAGTGAGAGGAGGTACAAGTGTGGTGAGTGTGGAAAACTCTACAAAACTGTTGGACATGTACGTGAACACATGAGGGCCCATTCAGATGAAAGACCCTATCACTGTACCAGATGCAACAAGGGCTACAAGACCAAGGTAATTCACCAGTACTGGATGCAGATGTAAATTCATCTGGATACAATTTTTTTTCAGCAAAGTAACATTTATGAACAAAACATTCCAACGTCATACATTATATGTCTGTCTTTGATTTCCTTAGAATGCCTTGCAGGTGCACCAACGGACTCATGGTGATGAAAAACCATATGTGTGTCAATTTTGTCTGAGGGGCTTCCGGGAGAAGGGCTCTTTGGTGCGACACATCCGCCATCACACAGGGGAGAAGCCCTTTAAGTGTCCAAAGTGTGGTCGAGGTTTTGCTGAGCACGGGACCCTCAATCGACATATGCGCGCTAAAGGTCAGAAAACCAATAAAACCAAATCTATAATAGCCTTTGAGCTCATAGTAACTGCCACAGTCTAACCAACCAGCCCCAAGTTAACTGGAGCTTGTTTTTTATTTCCTCCAGGAGGTTGCCATAAGGAAGAAACCACAGAGCAGCAGGAGCAGGCAACCGAGGAGCAGGCGTCAGTAGACAGCCTTGCTACAGCAGCCATCATCTCAGAGGACCCTCACGCGGTCCTGGTTGAGTTCTCCTCTGTGGTGGCAGACACGCAGGAGTACATCATCAAGGTTAGAGTCAACAAAAGGTGGCTTCAAGATAGACATATCTGTCCACAGGAAAACAGCTATTGAATTTCCCTCGCATAAAGAACCTGGCTTGTCCACAATATGCAGTCTGAGCCACAGATACAGAAAACAATAGGTTTACTCTGAAAGAAAACATGATACAGTGATGAGCCTACAGTTATGACTTTATTATTTAAAGGTGCTGTCTACAGCATTGGCAAACTAACTACTAGCCGATCTTTGTAGAGGTTTGCTATACATGTTTGGCCAGGTGACCTGTTGGTCAACACAGCTTACAACCTCACAAGTGCAACTGTAGTTTATCTAACCACAGGATCACTGAGGAGAGACAGCCTGCATTTTAGATTCCTGCAGCATCTGGTACAGTTAAGAACAAACATACTAGCTTGACGTCTGTGAGGTTGTAAGCTGTGTTGCCTGGCAGGTCACCTGTTTAATCATTTATATCAGTCCACCATGAATGATCGGCTACTAGCTTGTTTGCCAACATCATAGACAGCACCTTTTAAGTTACAATGTATTTAAATAAATGCAATGTTATGTTTGAACGTTTTCTTCATTTTTATTTGCTCTGCTTCCCACAAATCTTCCAGACACAAACTGATGAGGACGTGCAGGAAGATGAGGTTACACTTATTCAAGACAGCCAGAGTGAGGTGAGCATACATGTACACAAAAACAAATGACAGCACAAGTTACATTATGTTGCAAAATTTTTGTCCTGAATTCACGTCAAGAAATTTAGCGTATGACGCAGTGCATTTAAAATCTAAAATGGAATAGTGTGTACCACATGGGATGAGGCCTTATCACAGCCACACAGTTTGATTCTTGGCTTGGGTCCTTTGCTGCATGTCATGCCTTTGCTCTCTCCCTTCTTTCACTCTGTCTATAATCCAATAATCAGAATTTTACAATAAATTCACAACAACAGGCCTCAAGATTGATTGGATTCTGTTGCTTCTGTAAAGTTTCAGAATGTTCACACTCACTTTTAAATGTATTTTATTTTGTATTATGTTGCAAAATTAGAAGACAAATCTGTTTTGCAAACAATAACCAGAGACAGATCAGAATCTATCCAGCCAGCTTGTAGTTATAGCGAGCTGTAATGTAAACTGCTACTGTGTTGTGAAAATCTAGGCATAAACAACAATGGCCCTAAACAACGCATAAGTCTTAAGATTTATCTTGTTGAAACATGTAGAATTCCCTCTTGGCTAAAAGCTGCCAAGATTACACCTTTTTGTTTTCACTGTATCCTCTAATAATTGTCACTCATGTTAACCTTCTCCTTCCTAGATGGGGAACCATATCATGAAAGTAGTACAGCAGATTGTCAGTCAGTCACATGGCGCTGGCGGCACAGGGAGCCACCAGATCATTGTGCGAAATGTTGCCATGAATGAGGAGGGGCCGACCATCTCTGACTGTGGTGACACCATCACCATTGCTACACCTGAGAGCCTGACGGAGCAGGTGGCCATGACGCTGGCCTCTGCTATCAGCGACGGCACGCTGCTAGCAACAGCGGGCACTGTGGAGACAGCGGACGGAACAGTTACTATGGTTACCACAGAGGAAGCAGTTGAAGAGGGATTACAGATGGTGCAGCAGCAAGAGGAATATGTCATCACCTCCCCAGAGGAGGTGGAGATTCAAACTGTCATTGTATGATTGATGGGATACTAACTATGGACTCAAATGGATTTGGCACGACTGCACCTCTGTAGCACATTCCCGTGGGGTTTCACTTGTGGATGATTGAAAAGCCAAAGTTTTACAAGGTTTACATTACAGATACAGAGCAACTTAATTCTTTTGGTGTGAAAGAAAGAGAAAGTGCATGAAGTCTACTTCTATCATGTGCTGGATTTTTATTAATTCACTGACATGAATCATTCATTATGATAACTACCTTAAAGAGCATACCCTTACAAAGAAAACATCATTTATAAGGTTTTTAGTATTTCAACAGATGCACATTTCTACAGATAGATCATGCCTGCATGCAGTGCATCGAACCTTTTTTTACCCACTTCTTTTTTGCCTTCTGAGTGATTGTCAAAAAAGTGAAGTTCCTTATGTGTACCACTACATGCCCAGGTCAGTTTTACTGTATTTGCAAATGTGAGGACTTTAACAGGCGGATCACTCCCAAACCAAGCACATTCCTACTGGTTTGAGACCAGCTAGGAACACTACAAATTTGCCATGGAACAGTGTTGCAGTTATGGACTGGTTCAGTCATTCTCATCTGAAAGCATGACGTATACATCAGTATGCAAAAATGTGGTGTGATTACTCCAGTAAAATTTGTGTCAAATAAATGCTATTTTCTTACAGAACTTGTTTTCTATTTTTTTTTATTCATATTCTGTCTGATTGAGAAATACGTTATAATGCTTCCATCATATAAACCCCTGGTTGCTGTTTTGGAAAATTGACATTTGCTCTGTTGCATGAAGTTCAGGCTCAGATTTACACTGAGAGGAGAAAAGACTTATTCACTTGTTTGCTGAAGTTAGTTTGGTGTTTGGTCATTTTGGACTTTACGGGTAGCAGCACAGTTGGCGGTAAAATAATTGATCATCTGAGTAAGACAGCTAAATTGTATTTCAAGAATTCAGAAGAATCATTTTGTCCCATTTTTATTTGTGGTTTATGTTTCCAGTGTATTCACACATAATTGTTTTATTCTCACTGAAGTTTAGAATAACTGAGTACCAGCCTGTTTTTGCAGCAGTTTAGTTGCCTGTTCTCAGTTATTTCTTTTTTGTAGAAGTGTGTGGTTGCAGATCATGTCAAAGATACCACCTGACTTGAAAGCATCCACCTGCCAGATAAAGCACATCATCCACTGTTACACCTCCATGGGACAATAGTAAACAGTACTGAGTGACAAACTCGGTTATTGCGTTACCCTATACTTAGTTTTACATGGTAGGCTTAGCTAAAACCCTGCTGTATTTGAAGTGTGTAACCTTGAACGTGTCTGCAGGCTCCATCTCTGTAACTGGTGCTCCAGTGCTGAGGTTAACACAGACACTATAATCAGAGAAGTGTCCCTGGCTGGTATGCCATCTAGTTTCTGGGTCACTCCTCAGCCCTCCGAGAGAGACCCATCCACATGAGCAACAGAGAGAGAGGGTGGAAGAGAGAGAGGAAAGGGTATTTATAGAAAAATGGGGCTTCGCAGTACCTTTTCTTGCGAACAAACCATTTCTGTACAAAGTAAGTGTGTCCTAGATTTATGATCATCACTCAGCCATAGGGTTTGGACTGAGACTGGACTGCCTCGCCCAGAATGGAGAGCCTGCCTTTCAGAAGCTCTCTGTTCTCCTTTGGCCTCCCTCTCCTCACCTCCACGGTTCTTTGATTGAGACCAGGGGAAGGTGTCAGACCACATCACCTACACATGTGACGTTTTAGGCAAAAGTTGGTTTGACTAGATGGGGAGAGGGTTTTGGAGATCGTGAGCTCAGGTGAAGAGCAGCACAAGGGTGTCCTTGGGCACTCCTTAGCTGCTTCATCCCCCAGGCTGGGGGCGAAGGAACACTGGCTGGAACGTGCCCTGCCGCAAGCCGGGCAAGGATGAGGCGCTTCCTGAGCAGAAAGGGCCGCTTCTCTCTGCGCCAGAGCAAGTCTGGAACCCGGAGTGCAGCCAAGGATTTCTGTGAGTACCTGAATTCTCTGTTTTACAAGGTGTTCCTATAACATTTCATTTGATGGAGGAGAGCTAATCTAGCTCAAGACGTTTAAGAACTGCTCTGAAATAAGACTTCAGTGCTGCTTTTTGTTGTGGCAGAGAGAAAAGACTTTAATTCACACCTTCATGTCAGTGATTTTCCAATTGATTTTAGATCAGAAATCAGCTGCATTTTGATGTTTTCTTGCTGCAGGCTGTCACTGAGCTCTGCGGTGCTTTGATTCTTTGAAACTGATGTATATGTTTTATTCACTCAGCCACATCTCATCCTGGATATTTAGCCCTGTGCTCCAGTGGAATGTCTCTCTGATGTGTCTTTTTATGTGGAAGCAGATCTGACATGACTATGTTTCTTTGCAAAGTTTTATCAAGACTTTTATTTTCTCACATTTCACAAACTTTTTGTTACGTTTCTTGGCCTCTGATTGAGTGTTTTGTATTTAATTTCCTCTGTCTCCATCTCTTTTACACCTCTCATTACTTTCAGAGATAAGAACTGAGTAGTTTGTAGCTTATACCTTGACAGGCATGTCATCGTGTAACTACTTGCAATTTTACAGTGACAGTCTTTTTTGTCAGACCCGTCACTGTCAACCTTTGCTTTTGATTTCGTACCTTGGAGTCATGCTGTTATGGAGCTCATTAAAATTATAACATGGGATTGGTAGCAATACTTACATCTCCAGAGAAATCTCACATTTCTCACAATTAAAGTAAATTCAAGCATGTTTTTCATAGCTACATTAATAACAACTCCCAAAGTAACACCTAAAACAACAGTGCTGTTTTACAGTATTTCTATAATGATATAATGACCTACATATGTCTTTGACGTATCTGTTTGGCTGCAGATCAGTATAGCCGAAGCCAAGTGAGCCTGTTGGGACACGGCAGTTTTCTGCAGCAGTAGAATGAGGCCAGTGACCAGGGGAAGGCCAGCAGTTCAACATGTGGGCTAGATAACAGCAGTCAGAAAATAGCCTTCAATTTATGTCTTCTTATCTATAAACTATTTAATTTGATTTCTCTCTGTATATTTGACTTCATTATATGTGCTACTGTTGCTGCTGCCACCACTGAGTTACAGCTGCCCTATTTAAACCAGTGGACCATTTGACCCCCATTTCGCTGCTCACAACCTGTTTTTTTTTCTGCATGAACAGCTTGCACTACATTTTACATCCTGGCCGATACCTCTTGCTTCTTACAGTATCTTGTGTTTTTACCATCAATTGTATTTCTTCTGTCATCTGCTTTTCCTTCCCTCAGATCTTGGCCTTCCTGCCACCAATCAGAACTGGCCTGAGGCGTTTGGCTTCCGGCTTGGTGGCACTGGGCCCAGCTACATCCTGTCCGTGATGGAGGGCAGCAGTGCGTACCTGGCAGGCCTGCAGCCCGGTGACCAGGTGGTAGACATCGAGGGCCAGGATGTAACCAACCTCAGCACTCCGGCACTGATCGCTCTGGCTCAGACTCTTAAGACAGTGCCGCCAAGCATTGGTGTGGTGTCACGGCTTGAGCAGGTGAAAGAAAAAACAGTGGAATTACAAGTACACATCCTCCTGCAGAGCTGTCCTCTCTGACCTGGAACAGAATGAATGTAAAGATGGACCCAATGATGCTTTTCAATCCCACTAAGTAAAAGTAAAGAGAACATCTCAGATGGGGAGCTGCCATGTTGCTCATTGGAGATCCATTTTGATAGATGCTTCATATGTCCTTGCTCTTTGGAAAAGTCTAACATGTCAAAATCTTCTATAACAGGCTGCATTTTCTAAAACCTGAAATTTTTGCCTCTGAACAAAATATGCCCACATAATTGCAACCCAGTAACCCACATTTGAAATAAAGAGGCAACAGAAATAATTAAATATTGTACATTTGGTAATGAATTTTTGAGTGAATTGGAGAGTCAAAATAAATGCAAAAAATTGATTTTAAAACAAATTTGTATCAATGATATAACTTTAATTAGGTATGTAAGAGTGCCCCTGTATTCCCTTTGGGAGTTAATTTATCACCACTTTTTTAAAGAAGGAGCAATTAATAAAATTGCAGTCATGACTGCTATATCAGCCTGTGTAATCATGCAAAAAGGGTATAATTTAAAGGGGCAAATTTAGGACCATTTGGGCTAATTGCAAAAAATGGATACTGTGTTGAAAAGAGAACTGTGTCATGCAAGATGAAAGTCACAATATTGTTTGACTTGATATTTTTAAATTCGTAGGTTTTTCTAATGCTTTCACTCATACCATTTTTCAATTAGCTTCTTCATTTAGCATTTCTCTGACTTTTTTGACCCATATGCTACTTAAACTAGGGTAAGCAATGGAAATCAAAGGTTATGACCTAAACATTTTAACCTGAGGTGAAAACATTACTGCAGAGGAAAGTCACTGGAGTATTAAATTTGATTATTTTCCCCTTCTCAGATTGACATCAATCCTGGCCCCGATGGCCGCTTTGGCTTCACTATAGTGGGAGACAGCCCTCTGATGGTGGAGGACTGTGCGCCCAGCGGTCCGGCTGGTCGCAGTGGTCTCAAGGCTGGGGATTATGTCATGGAGGTCAATGGCATCCCAGTGAAACACCATGAAACAGCAGCAGCCATGATCAAAGCAGCTCAGGGGCGACCTCTTCGCCTAGGCGTACTCAGTATGGCTCGTCGACCCAAACGGCTGAGCAGCAGCATGAGGGTGCTGTCGCAGAGCGGGGACAGTGTCAGGGAGAGTCGTGCCCACAAGGCCATGGAGTTTAACAAGAAGGTGGGCTTACAGTTAGGTGTGTCTGTGTCATTAATTCACTCACTTTAGTTTTTCGTTTCTAATCTGACTGTCTGTGAACTGATTTTAGGTGGAGGAGGTACTAGGAGAGGAGCCAGATGTGAAGGAACAGTTATTTGAGGTGTTAAAGCAGTACGCTGCTGAGAGGGACGTGGAGAGTCTAGCAGAGGCCCTGCCTGACATCCTGATCACAGAGGACCATCAGCAGCTGATTGACAATGTCAGGTAGCCAATCAGATCCTCACATTCACACAGATTTGTTGTAACACAGATGATTAAGACTCATTTGGTAAGATTTTTGGGCATCTAATTGCTAATTTCTTTCCATTTAGAGCAGATGGCATTTAGCATTAAGGCCCATTAGCATCACTCAGTATGTTTGAGTGTGGACCAGAGTTAACCTTAGTCTTTGCCAAAATCACTGAGCATACAAACCAAGTGAAAGCTCTAAGAAGGGTATTTTGTATTTTTTTAAATTTTTAGTGGCACCATAGGCAATGGTATTCATTTGTGGCAATCTGCAGTTTCACCACTAGATGCTCCTAAATAGTAGACACTTAACCTACAGTACATGTTTTAGTGCAGCAGCTTTGATAATTAAGATAATTTGGACTGTCTTGTGTGCTGGTTTCAAAAAATGGTTTTCATATGAAAAGGAATTAAATACAGCCTGTTTAACTTCTCCTTCCTCACTAAAACTGAAGAATGGGCTACCATATCTCAAAATTGGCTGAGGAACATTCAAAGATTTATTGTCACTGCCTGTGCTGCAGTCAGGATATCTCATTAATGTTTGAAGCAGCAGCACTCCTTCTCGTCCAAATCCTCAAAGGATACATGTGAAATTAGACTTTTGAGCAACTCTCAGAAGTGTGTTTGTGGGTCTAACCATGTTTTATGTCTTAGTTCAGTTTCGGTTGTACAATGATTACATAAGTGGCCTCAAACCCTTTTATCGACACCTCACTGTAGAACATTAACAAAGTAAAGGGGACACAGTTGAACAGTTCAGCCCCGAGAGTGTCTTGATAAATGAATAAACCCCTTCCAGATGCTTCTTTTCACTCCAGTCTCAGCAACAAAAAATTACCCATGTATAATTTTAGATCTGTCACATTTACTTAACTCAGCTGAGAAAGGAATACTGAATTTCCTGATAATGTTCATCGTTTTGAGAACACTTGTGAAAGTGCACATAGCATTGTGTTTTATAGACAGTTACAGTGGAAAGTCTGTAATTGACCTGTGAATCAGAAACCTTCTCTCTCAGCATTTTAATATCAAATATGGAAAGAATGTGCATCAAGAGCAGATGAATACCTTCCCTGTTTTGTTGAGCACTGCTCAGATGTGACTGCATGTCACTTTGTATTGTTTCTGTCTCTCAGGTTCAACACACACATGTGGCTAGAAGCTCACTGTGAAATATTGTATGTCTTCTTCCTCAGCATTGATCTCAAAATCAAACCAAAAACACAGTACCTCTGCACACTTTCAAATTTTTGTGTCAGCCCCCTCCCTGTCTTTCCCTCGCAATTGCTCTCACTTTGAGCTCCTTTCTGTTGGTCTATTTCTTTCTCATTTCTCTTCTGTCAGCTATGATGCTCTCTTTCATACAGACACCCTTTTTTGTGGATCACATCACTAGCTCTTTATTCCCTCCTCTCCATGCAGCTCTTAGCTGCTACAGCCAGTTTGCTCCTGGTAGTTGAGCTATAGATGCATACAAAAACTGAAAGACACATAGTTGCACACACTCCTCTCAGACATGTGTGCGAAGTTTTTACTTTGAAGTTCTGTGCAGGAAGACATTATGAATTGCTGCCTAAGGTGAGTACTAAATAATTTGGTGTTGCACTCCTGCAGACTGTATAATAGCTGGAGCATGTGACTGGGGAAATTACTGGCATGTTATGTGGTCATTTAGAGTTTGTCACTAAGTTTGCAGCAGGGCAGGTCGAGTTTTATCTTATAGCAGTCAATTAGCTGCTGCTTCAGCAGTAGGGTTGGTGAGCAACCAGCTCTCCCTCCAGCTAAAAACAAAGCTTCTGTTTAGCTCAGTTTTCTCTGACACAGCTGTTTGCCACACACCTCCCTCCTCAGAGAGCTGCCTGTAAAATGCTTTGTAATGTTTGTTTGGCATAGAAGTCCGTATTAATTATGCATTATCTGTATCCATAGGGGACAGCACAGTGTTTTAGTTGTTTGTCTTGACTTCAGTCAGCGAGTAAGGTATGCAATGGAGTCTGCACCTGTTTTTTAGATTACTATAACTTCTGAGAATTATTACCCATAATTCCATTCTGAGGTATTGAGTTCAGATGTGCTGTAACCTTGAGAAGCTTTCATATGCAAAGTTTGTTCTCTTGTCTCTGTCTGTTTGCCTGCCGTGTACTAATTGTCACTGTCAGCGCTATTTAAGACGCTCTGCTTAGCTCCAGTTTGCCTCTGTAGGCTCGTTAGACTTTGCACTTTTCATGGGAGGTTTGTATTCCCCAGAAAGAGCTAATAAGTGTTATAAGTTACATCTTAGTTTTGAAAAAGCTGTGGATATTTTCACTGTTTTCAGATATTGTCATGTTTCGACGGTAGGAACCTAATGGAATTCTGCTTAAGCCCAGCCTCAGGGATGTTGCTGATGAAAATTTCTGAGTACATAGAAAAAAATGGTTTCTGAATGTACTTTTATGTAGAAATGCATTATTGTTGATGTTCTAATAGGCTAAATATTGATTCGCCTGAAAGCTCTGCTAACAGCTGCTTTTCCATCCATCCCCACAAAAAGTGCAGCTTCTAATGTAATCATCAAGTCCGCAATCATATAAGAGCCTGAATTTGTTGTTTTACTTACAGTGCAGGTGCTGCTGATGTTGTTTGTAGTGTGAAGAATTAATGCATCTTCCAGACTCTAGATTTTTTTTGCTCCTCCTCCTCCTCCTTTCCTTCCACCTGTCAGTCTCTCTTGCTCCAGCTCAGTAGCTGTTACTTCCCATGACAGCCAATCAGCCACTCCCCCCCAAGTCTGATAATTAGAGGTCACGTGATGTAAAGTGTGTTTAACAGCTCATGATGTCATATCTTGTAAAACTTGACCAGCTGGGCCACGTTCTGCTTAGTCTGTCTCTGTCGCCCCTCACTGATTTGGCTTGGCCTCCCACAGGATGCATTCTATTTATAAGCAGCCTACTTCTTTTAATAAATTCTCTTTTCTGACGTACTTGCCAGCGCTGATTCTTAAACGGCTCTCAAACCTGTGCTTGAATACTTCCGTTATACAGAAGACGATGTATGTACATCATCATTAGGAGTTCTGTACGTACATGCGATTCTCAAGAATGATCATAATCAAACTGTTTGCCTATGCAGGCACTGATGTCAAAGCTATGAATTAATTAGATTTATTTATTATGAAACCAGGATTTGAGTCATTGTTCAGTCTTTTACAATTCATTTATCATCCAGACAGGCCATTATGGCCCAAAACTGTTAACAGTAATTTATTGATATTGATATTCAGATAGACATTTTGAGCACAGGCATGGCTGCCAAAACTTTCCTTTACTTATGCACATTGTTGGTTCCTGCACACACTTAGTCACTATGGTGCTGACCTGCCTATGAAATTCCACGGGGGCTCTCCTCTCTTCTCTCTCCCTCCTCACTTACTCCTCTGTTCATCTCATTCTTTCCTTCCTCCTCCACTGAGGAAACAGAATGATTTGTCACTCACTACCTCTCACTGCCAAATGATGGATGTCTCAGTGGCGAGGACTGTCATTTAACTGTGGCAGAGAAGACTTCCCATGGTGGTGACCTTGACCCTGCCTTCCTCGCTTACTGGAGGGAAAAAGCAGGAAAAGATGCAAACTGAGGAAGGGAGCTGCTCCAAACATGAAGTTGCAGAACAGCTGGTGATGCTGCTTGAGGATGTTTTGGAGGTGTGGAGGGATGTAAACCACAGCCAGTCTTACTGTTTTCTCCCTCCCTCTCATTCTTTCCCTCTCTTTCTTCATCTGGCTGCTTTCTGAGCCTGCAGCAAGTTCTTTTGAGATCCAGGACACCTTCTTGTTTCTCTTCTTTTGTCAGGAGAACTGTTTATTCAAACGAGATGGCGACTCACCGAGATATAGGGAAGGCATTTGCATTGTTTAACTGAGCTCAGGTACTTCCTCAAAGCCCCGAAGAGCCATGGGAAGGGATAGGAGCCTTTCCAGACACTTTCGGTATGGCACTTTAACTTTGATCTCAGCTGTGTTCACTGTGCTTTGTATAATTTGTACTGAGTTGTATCTGAAGTTGAAGTATTTTATGCAGTTGCTTTTATATGTATTAATCATTATTTTGCATGTTCTGCCAATGTACAATAGTATGAAAAATCTGTGCTGTCCTTGAATCTGATCCTAGTTTTGGAAACATAATAAGAAAACTTGTTTCTGGCAAAATGTATTCAGACAAAGATTGATAACTTCTGTTTTACTTTCTGTGCATTTTTAATCTAGTGTGCTTAAGTCCACTCCGTTTATAGTACTTTTCCCATCTGTCAAATTGGCTGATCAGAAGTGGGTCTGATGATAATGGTTGTTGCAACGCGTTTCCCAGCTGATTACCATTGTCATTCATTCCTCTGTGCTCATGTCCTTGATCCACCCCTCCTTCGGTCCTAATTATAGACTCTTCTCGGCCTCCTTCTAATTGAGGGCATCCCAAGGCCTACATGCAACTTCAAGGCAGGAGAGTTCCGAAGTTTCTGCTCACTTGTGTTGGCCATGTCATATTTGTAAAATTGAAACCGTCTTTCCCTGAGCTCAAAATATGAGAGAGCAGAAAAAAGAAGAAAAGTGGTCACTGATGGAAGGAATAGATCTGGCTGTTATAGCCAGAGCCCAGCAGTCATAAATACACATTAAACGGCCTCGTTCTGTTTCATTTTCCCTGTACTGCGTTTGTCCAAGCATCAATAGTGATGCATAGTGAGGAGCTTTGCTTGGGAAAGTTCTGTGTCCTACATAGTCTGAAAGCACACTTGTTAGCTTTGCTCCCAGTAGTTACATGACCCTGGCCTACAAAGAGCTCCAGTTCTCTACTTTCTGTCTTTCCTTACATTCTTTGACTTTGTCATGTTTTACTGCTCATATCGCTAGATCCATCTCGGGTATTTTTAGTTGCTCTCCATATTTCCATCTATATTTCCATCTATCTGTGTTTCCATCTACATTTCCTTAGATTGCTAAGAGTAGCCACACTAAGCTTTGATAACAGCTTTACACACTCATGACGCTCTCGCGTCAGATTCATTGAGGTGGTCACCTGGAACAGTTTTTAAATCACAAGTGTGCCTTGCCAGAGTTAATTGCTGTCATTTCTTCCCTTCAGACAATCAGCTGTCTTGTTCAGAGAAAGAGTAGTTGAGTCAATAGCCCTATTAGTGCTACTACAACTGCTGTTGTGGATTAAAGACAGAGCATCATTACTTTAAAAAATAAAACTTAGTCAATCCAAAAAAAGTCAAGAACTTTGAATGTGTCTCCAAGTGCAGTCCCCCAAACCAAACATGTTCTGAGGCATGTGACAATGGGTTGTTTCTGAGCTGTTGTCTGCAGCAGAGGTAGCTCTTGGTCTTGGTAGCTCTCATGAGGGACGGTCCTCATGTGAGTCCGTTTCATCATAGCATTTGGTGGTTTTGGTGACTGAGCTTGGGGACACATTCAAGGTTGTTGAGATTTTACAGACTGACTGACCTTCATTTCTTTAAGTAATGATGGGTATGGTTGTGTTGATGCTTTCTGTTGTATTTATTCTGTCTATGAACTGGCTGTATTTTCTTCTCTAATTGGACTTACATTTCATTCTTCCCCTTGTTTTTAAAGAGCAGCGTTAAGTCCTCTGACTCAGAGATTTATCGTTACATGAATGCACCATGCTCTTATGACTGTCACCTGCATATATACCTTCCCTCCTCTCTTGTATTTTTATTAATGTTTTTTTTATGGGAAATCATTAAATAGTGCCTATAATGTCAACATACATACAATTGTTGAGAAGACCAAAGCAACCTACTTGAAAAATTGCTGTACCTGTGGATAATTTCTATCTTCATCTCAGTGTCTAAGTTATATCTCACACTTCTTCACAGTTTCTTCTCTTGTTGTAGAAAAATCAACAAAATAGGCAACAAGGTAAAAAGAAATGAACAAAGAATCAAGAGAATGCGCAAATCAATCAACAAAATGAACAAAATAATAAAAAACACAATGCTAAAGAAACAGCATTAAACAATAAATCTACTGTATAAAATGACACCAGATGAATGAGGTGAGCCACAAAATGGACAAAAATGAACAAAATAATTAAGAAAATGAATAACAATGAGAAAAGGAATTTGTCCCTTGTTGTGAGGGTTGTGTCAGGAAGGGCATCCGACATAAAAAACCTATGCCAGATCAAACATGCTAATCATTGGTATTTCACTGTAGCGACCCCTGAGGGGAGCAGCCGAAAGGAGGAGGAGAAGATCTCAGTGTTAAAAGAACACAATTAGTTTGGCAGTTGTAAAAACATCCATCTCTGTATGACTTCATTTCCAAGATCAATAACACAGTAATTTTGTTCTTTGGAATGTAACATTTAGAGTAAATGTAAAATCAAAAAGGACCTATATCAGATCCCTGTGGAATACCTACTGTATAAAACAAATAATCTTAACTTCTGTCAAGCAGATAGATGATGGCAGCCCTGTTCACATCCAGCAGCTAATAAGTACTGTATTGACAGATGACAAAGATTATAAGAATTAAGATTAAAAAATGAAAGTGTAACAAGATAACTGCTGCTCATAGTGTACTAAGCTTTTGTGCAGATTTTTTTGTTTGGGTGCAGAATAAAGACAAGATAGAAAGTGTTTATGGAGGAAGTGGAGATTGGGAATAGATCTCATATGAAGTCTGGATTCTGAGGCATCATAAGCATTTCTATTGTGTTTCTGACTCATAGCATTTTAAAATGTGGATCCTTATTTGAGGTGTGTGATGTAGCCCATTTTAAAGTCACTGTTTACTTCTGATTTAAAAAGTTCAGCTTTTGCGCTGGATGATCAGCTGATAGAGTTTGAGAGTGAGTCTGACCTGATTTTATAAAAGGAAAGTGACACGTCTGAATGTATTGGTGACTTCTAATTAGAAGACACGTGTTTCTGTTACACAGATAGAGTTGGAATACGTTCTCATTTTTTTTTCAATTTAATACTATTTGGGACAGCTGTGATTGCAGGCTGACATACTATATGTGCACCTGAATAAGCTTGTGAGTTTTAGTAAGTGAAAAATTTAGATTAAATGCAAAATGAAATGTAAGACATCTCCAGAAGAGGAACATCTCCAAGTTTATGCCAAATTTTGATTGAAAGAAATCATTTGGGAGGCAGCTTTTTTTTGCATGGCTCTTGATTTCAATTCAAATCCTACATTTTTGCGAGCTCACTGAATTGAGCATTATCTCACACTTGTCTTGCACCACAGAGCCTTATCCTGACAGTAAGAGTATTGTGTATATAAATGCATGCTGGAAATGAAACTGGCACACTGAAAATACCAAAGCATTATTCATTCCTCTGCATGAAGGAGCTACCCAGGAGAGTCAGAGAGAGGAAGTGGCTTGTGTTGAAGATGGCAGTGGGATGGATATGCAAAAGAAACAAGAGACAAATTAGTTGTTATGTATGTGTGTCAAGTGGACATTTGTAGTGCTTGTGTGTGTGTGTGTGTGTTCATCTCTGTAATGAACCGCAGATGAAAGAGAAAGAAGCATGAAAAATGTCCTATATTTAATGGGAAAACAACATACCCTCAAACACTTAGATATTGGCAGTATTTCTTGTATTTCTGGGTCACTTTTGTTGTTTTGTTTTGTATTTAGCTTGTTCTTGCTGATAATTGGGAGGCAGTAAACCGCATGTGGATGTCAGCACAGCTAAAATTTAAAGTGAATAGACGTTTACAGCCCACAAAAACAGTAAAGAGGAGGGGGTAGCGAGGGTATTCTTTACTTCTTTGTTGTGAATTCTGCACCATCATACAGGCAGAAATGCAGAGAGGGAATTTATGGAATTGGTTTAAGCCTTACACTTGCTTTTGATTGTGAACTAGCAGTCTCAGTACACCACCACATCACTCTTCATTTTATTGATTGGACACTATTTTTCCAGTGATATGCATGCAGCTCAGAGCACTAATTCTTGCTTATACAGTATCTAAGAGTATCTGCAGGCAGCTTTTTGCTTTAAGAAGGAAAAGGCAGTGGGAGTTACTAATGGGAGGGAGAAACAACACTAGTAGAGAGAGCTTTGTCCCAGAAGTGGCACAACCAATGAGCTCCCTCCTCCTCCTCTCACATTAACGCACAACTGTCACTGATACTGAACAGTTTTACCTGCAGCTGCTAATGTGACAGGAGCACACAAAACAACGCTTCATCTCTTGCCTCTACCTCTCTCTTTCCTCTCACACACGTGCATACCTTCTCCACAATATACACACACTCACTCTGGACCAATCCCTTTTACCTGTCTTGGCCCTCCCATGAGATGATATGGACTGAACTATTTTTGAACCAATTAAGTGGATCCTGCTGCTGGAACAATACATAACCAGAACAAGAATATCTCTTTTGGATACTTTGGAGGATGGATGTTTTTGGAAATGAGGATAACTCGACTTGGATTGAAGAGGGTTTTTGGCTGAAGTGCTTCTTTGATCTGATTTTTTATATGTTCTGAAGACAAATGTGGGAGGGTTTCTGTTTTTTGTTTGATGGTTCTGTCACTGAAAACACGCAAACTGAAAATGTCTCTCAGTTTACCTCTGCACTGAATAGTGAAATGACCTTTGCTTTCATTCATTTTGTGAATCTGAGCTTGTATCTGACTCCACAATGTTTGCTAGGATCTTCATTCCCAAGAAACACCGGGAGCGTTTCGACGAGGTAGTTTCCCAGAGTCTGATGAGTCGGATCAAAGGGCGGAGCTTCAGTGACCCCAGCCGCAACCGCCTTCGCCGTAGCCGGAGTGAAGACCACCCTGAACGCCTACTGGTCTCCACCCGAGCTAGCTCAGTACCACGAACCCAGGCCGAGGAAGGTGTGACTCCACCCACCCGAGGCATGCGCAAGACCACCTCGCTAATAGCTGGACACTCCAGCGCCACCACGAACAACTGCAGGTGTGTGGTTAGAGTCAGTGCTGCTGCCTTATTAGATAAAGTATATGGGTGCTGTCACATTTTTATTTGTCAGTCATTTGGGTAATTTCACTTGCATTTGTTCTGCTTTGCTCATCCTCCTGTATGTTACAGCTGTTGTTCTGTGGAAGTTGCACCTTTTCTTCTCTCATGCTATTTTCACTTTGTATATACCAGAGGTCGGCAACCTTTACAATCTAAAGAGCCACTTAAGGACAGAAAGAAAAAACTAATATGCGCCTGCAAAAAAACTTAGGTGGTAACATGTTAAAATGGGCATATTTTGTTAATTTTTGTTCATATTTTAAAATTATTTCATTAATGTTTATTCATTTTGTTGATATACTTTTTTCATTATTTTTGTCATTTTTGTTCATGACTTGACTCATTTTGTTCTTTTTTTACTATATTTACAAACTTTGATATGTCCAGTTTTCTGTGATTTTTTTATTTTACTTATTTTTGTAGTTGTCTTGTTTTCATTTCTTTATTATACTATTTTGTTAACATCTTAGTTCATTTTGTCAATTTATTCACTCACTTTCAATCAATGAATTTGTTCTGTTGTCTTTTTTAAAACATTTTTTTTTTTTCATTTTCTTGATTATTTTGTTCATTTTTGTCTTAATCTTGCGCAGTCTTTTGGGGGGTTTTTTTTGTTAATTTTCTTGTTTTTGCCCTTTTACTGAATTGATGTATTTTTACATTATTTTGCACTTTATTTATTGTTTTGTTTTTTCTTCAATGTTTTGCTCATATTGTTTCATCATGTTCCTTTTCTTGATTATTTTTCTTCATTTTGTGGATTATTTTCTTCAGTGTTTTCTTATTTTTTGTTCATTATGTAAGTATTTGTTTCTTTTTGTAACTTTAATGTATTGTAATGACTCACTTTCATCACTGGACAAAGCCACACGAACCACTGTGGATGGACCATAGAGCCACATGTGGCCCTGGAGCCACGGGTTGCAGACCCCTGGTATAGCCATTCCTAAAATAGCTCCTGGTCAAATACATGTGACAGAGTGTATGCACATGGAAACTGAGCTATGTAGGAGTTAAATGAAAAACAGACCAAGGTACCTATACTCATTTAGACAATGCTTGTGGCCATTCCCTTATCTCATCATGACCGACTGTGGTTTTTCCTATTGTACTTTTATGTCCTGTGTCTGCTTGTTCTCTGTTTAAATATTACAGTCCTTATCACATTTATCAGGTGTAAAAAGTTGTTCATAAACAATACAGTCGTATACCAGTACTGTATTATAAAATCCCACAAGAGCCAGTAAATCATTCCTGGTGTTCTGGGTTATTTTCCCTGGGGAAACACTGTCCATATTTAAGTAGGATGTGAATTCAAACTAGTCTGCTGAATATGGAAATAGGTCCAGAATTGGATTGCACTTACTTCCGAATAAGCAGAATGAGATAGCAATTAAATTTAACCAACATTTCTACCTTAACTTATGTTTCAAATATTAATGAAGTAACCTTTTCTCTGGGATAAAATAATCATTGTGTGTTATTAATGTAATTGCAATTATGCCTCATTTAAGATTTTTGTGTAACTTGCCAGAGTTGTAGTCAGATATTTCATTTCATATTCAAATGTCTTCTGGAGACTATTTGAGTGAATGCTCAAATTGTCCACGTGCATTTTACTGCAGCAGTGGGTGGCCACTGTGCAGCGCCCGGGAGCATTTGGGGGCTCAGGGCCTTGCTCAAGGGCCCACAGGTGTGGTGATGAGAGTAAGGACAGGTGGTAGTTTTCACCTTCCCCACCCAAATCATCTGGGAGTCTGGATATTTGAATTGGCGACCTTGCAGTTGCAAGCTCATTTCTCTAGCCTCTAGGTCACCACTGTGAGGAAGAGGTCACTTCTTTTTCATTGTCTGATATGTCCAGATGACAATATGACATGAAAACTGTGCAAACACAACAGGATAATACCTTTATCTTATCATCCAAGGGCCTTATATACTGTATGTGTCTCCTCACGAATGATTAGCTCCCAAAGCCACTCTCCTTGCTCTTCCTAAGACCTCAGCAGCCAAAATAAAGCACTACCTGGTGGCTGGTGTAGACAAATAACACTAATAAAAATATAAATCAGCCAAGTAATCCAGACGACTCCTACATTTCTGCTTTTACTTGTGAGAGGCTTTCCTTTAGTTAATCACAACTCAACCTCTGTCTCCTTAGGACAGTGAGAGTGTGCAAGGGCAACATGAGCTTTGGCTTCACTCTCAGAGGACATGCTCCAGTGTGGATTGACTCTGTCATTCCTGGTATGTTAGAAAATATTGGTGCACAATATTTGAAATCCCTTATTGTGTGCATGTACTGCACAGAATTATAAAATGCAAACATATACGTTTCCTCTCTATGACTCTGTTGTACAGGAAGCCCAGCAGACAAGGCAGGTCTAAAACCAGGAGACCGCATCCTGTTTCTGAATGGATTGGACATGAGGTGGAGCTCTCATTTCTTTTACTTACTGCAAAAGATACTATAGACACATATTCAAATGTTTTTTGTTGGATATACGTTCTTTCAATTTTGAGAATTTACACTTAATTGTCACATTATAAATCTTGTAGGACATCTTCGCATGAGAAGGTGGTGTCCATGCTCCAAGGCAGTGGTGCCATGCCCACCCTGGTCGTGGAGGAAGGTCCGCCTACTTTCACTCTGGCAGAGCAAGAAATGGCAGGAGGCAGTGTTCCACCTGAACGTGCACGCTCTCCTGTGCTCAGCTCCCTGCAGTGGGTGGCAGAGATTTTGCCTCCTAGTATCCGAGTTCATGGCCGTACTTTTGGGCAACAACTGGAACACCTTTTGACCATCCAGGAGAGGTACACCATTTGTAAGGCTCTGGAGAACTTCTTCCAGCACAGGTGAGTAGAAGACAGGGAAGAAGAATGTTTGACGAAAGGGAGGGAGTGGGTGAAGATAGAAGAAGTCAAAAGACAGATGGGCCAGCATTTGCTAAGCTTTTCAAAGTCATAGGGATCCTATGCAGTAAATACAGAAATTCATTAGGGCGATTAGAGCAAAAAAGTATTAAGGAAGAAAAGGTGGTATGGATGAAATGTGCTTTTCTTATTCTGCTCCTATTCTGTTTTCTAAAATATGAAAAACAATTAAAACTGGGTGTTTTTCTGGCATTTGTAGAAGGAATTCAGTGCAGTCAACATTTTTACTACTACATGAAAGAACTGGAGTCAGCGCAAACAATATTGTCAAAAATGTAAAAAGTTTGTAACGTAACACATACTCCTGGGCAGAACTGCCTCTTCACATGGAATGTTGTCCAGACTTTGGCGATTATTTTTTGTAAGAACAACAGTAGCTAGCTACAATCATCTGTTGACAGCATACATTGATCAGCCATAACATTATGATCACTAATCAGTGAAGTGATTATAATGTTGATTTTATCCTTCTTTTGTCATTATGTGGATGTATTAGACAGCAAGTGAACATTTAGCCATTGAAATTCTTGCACTGAAAGCAGCAAATTATCCAAACTAAGTAAAGATCTGAGCAACTTTGACAAGCACCAAATTTGTGATGGTACAGGACTACGTAGGTCATTGCATCCAAGCCTAAAGATGTTGTTGGGTGCTCTAGTCTTCAGTGGATAGTACCCCAACAAAAGTGGTCTAGAAATGAACAACCATATTTCAGGATTTCAACACAATTGAGTATTTGTGAAATGTGTTGTAAAATCAGGTTAGATTCATGAAGGCCCAAGCGCACAACTTAGAGAATTTGAAGTGTGTGTCTGTAATGTCTAGTGTGTAATGTATTGTCAGTTATTACAGCAGCTTTTAGAGGTCTGGTAGAGCTCATGTCTTGAGCTATAAATGTTCTGGCATCAAAAGGGGAACCTACAGAACATTTTGTGGTAGTAATGTTTTGTTCCCTTAGATACTCTCCTTGATTGAGATCAAGTTGTCCATCCTTCCACATGGGGTTCTGTCCACTGCAAGACCAGGACCACCAAACAAGACCCACAGCTTTGGATCACAGTTTGGTCCTTGTCTACGATGCTTGCGGCCTTACACTGCCCAATTTTTTTGTTTCCAACATATCAACTTCAAGGACTAAATGTTCACTTGCAGCCTCATATATCCTACCCACTCACAGGTGTCACTTTTATAAGATAATTGACATTATTACTGCTTCACCTGTCAGTGGCCATGATGTTAAGGCTGATCAGTGTAATAGCATACAGTGCATTGTTAGAATGTAAAGTGTCAACATGTTGACTTTCAAACCATTAATTTCGATAATAAACGTCTGGCTGCTGGTATTCAGATTGCAAACATTTCTGACAAATTCTATAGAGAAATAAGGAGACTTGAAAACTATCTAGAAAACTACAGAATTTTTAAGGCCAAATTTCTGCCTTCAGTACTTATCCCATCACTCTGTGTAACTGGGTAATTTCTGACTAGAGGTCAACCGATTATCGGCCAGGCCGATTATTGGCGTCGATATTTGGAATTTTGACGTATACCGGTATTGGTGTTTTTTTTAATCCGATGGGCCGATATCAAGAAATCAATTAAAAACTGTTTTATTTCGGCTCCGACGCTGCCGCCCCTCTCTCTTTCTCTTTCCTGCCACTTCTGTCTGCAGCATTGTTCCGCCCACGGCGCCATTTGATTGGTTAAACAATCCACAGTATGTGTAAGTGGCAGACACACCGAAGTGGAAACTGTCCTCTCACACACACACGGCAGAGCCATAAAGTTTTGTCTTGTGGTTCTGCACACGACAAAACACATGTTTGAGCAAGCACGTGTCGAAGGTAAACACAGAAAACGCTCCCGAAATTGTAATAAACATCCCACTGCTCTATTTCTCACAACCTCTTCTAACGTTACAGTGTGCAGCAGAATAACATACAACCGGAGCAAACATTAGCAGCTCTGCTAAGCTAGTAGTACCTCCCGACATGTCTGTGAATTACTTGAAACAATACTGTTATTAATATCGATGTGGAAACAGTACATGATTGTAGAAGCCTGTGTGTGTGATTGAGAGAGAGCGTGTAAGAAATTCAATTCAGTCTTGTTTTGTTGCAGGG
>JAQQAE010002554.1:0-22049 GCA_029823295.1 Pseudamia nigra | reverse complement strand
GGATTATAAGGCGCACTGTCATATTTGGACAAAATTGATGGCGTTTAGGTGCGCCTTATAGTGCGGAAATGACGGTAAATAAAAGAGCAATGGGTCTAATGCTTGTGACATAACACTAGGTATGTTTCCATCACCTCAAATAAATGCACATTTAATTTCTTGATGAAAACACCTCAAGTTTCAAAAAGTTTGAAATTTCGCATCAAAACCGTTGTTGCTTAATGTAGGTGAAAAAGTCCACTGTCTTGAAAAAAGTAAATGCACATCAGTTGATGGAAATGCAAAGTGAATAACAAAAGCAAAAATATGCACAAATGATGTCAGCCACTTGCATACAGGAGGTGGCAGCTAAGCTGTTAAGTTAATAGATAACAGCTATGCTAATACAGCTACAACGCAATCCCTCTATTGCTTCTGAATAGCCTCAAATACATCCATGTAAGAACACAGTAATGCTACTATGACAAGCTGGAGAGCACACAGCTGGCGGATAAAACTTCCAATGTTTTCCATTTTCTTCTCCCAAAACAACAACTAACAAGTGTGCTAACAATGTTGTTGAACGAAGAATATACAGTATTTCTAAAATTGACTCTTTATGGAGTTTTAACATCTGCAAAACTTACTCAACTTACTCCTCCCCTAGTGTGGGGAAAAGAAAAATTGTAGATGATGATGATTGTGCGCTTCACATCTTAAGATGTGACTGTCCAACGTCTAGCCTCATGTAAATTAGCTGCGCTTTCACATGACTCTCCAATGCCCTCACTAGAAAAAAATGTTTAAGATAACAAGTAGGAAAATTATCCATGTGTCACCCCCACCTATTCCCCTCACTCTGGTAACTGGACTGTTAATGATGACTTCCTGGATGCATGGAAATAGGTGCTTGGCATGCTCCAGGCCCCATGCGGCTCTTGTCGCCCAGCACAAGCCACACTTCCCCTCCGTGCAGCCTTTTCCGCCTCTGTGGAGACCAAATGAACGATCCCACTCGAACTCTGACCTTCACTTGGGGGGATATGTGACTCACGCTTAGGAGCACATTAACAGCTGAACGCCTGTGGGCATGCCAGGATTGGCTGAATCAGGATATTCCTA
Organism: Pseudamia nigra; assembly: GCA_029823295.1. Lineage (NCBI taxonomy): Eukaryota > Metazoa > Chordata > Actinopteri > Kurtiformes > Apogonidae > Pseudamia > Pseudamia nigra. The sequence goes on along the minus strand of JAQQAE010002554.1, from coordinate 20,948 downwards.
TAGGACATGCCTGAGTCCAAGCCTCCGGGATTGAATGACCAAGGTCTTTATCTATAGTAAAACATTCCTCCAAGGGCTCGGTATTTAACAGAAAAGCATTTGAGGGCGAGGACTTATAGAACTTAACTCAGAGCTTTCACATACTCAGTCACTCACTCACCCTTTCAATATATACTGACCTACTTCATTAGCGTTCGCCTGAACCCCATATTTCCAGTCAGAGGTGTGACATGCAAGACGCAAAGCAAATGAGGCAGTCGAGGGAATTACAGCACCAGATTTAACCCACCTACTGCCTGTCAATAAATGACACCCAGAGAGCTAAAACCAAACAAGACATGATATCTGTCATTATGATTACTTCAACAGGCATGTCAGTGATGCCTGACACTGGGCCTATTGTCCATGGGATTCACCAAAAACCCCTCTGTGGTGTGGTGCTGATACAGTACATGTTGCCTTGGAAACCTATTTCATTCCAGAAAAAAGAAAAAAATGTTTATGGCTTAGAAAGGAGGAAGGGTGCCAGACTTGACATCCAATAATGAGCTGGCCATGAAAGGGGTTCAGTGGGGGGTTTTACTCAGGGCCACGGGGACTGTCAACATAAATACCCTGCCTTCATACTCCTTTACAACAAGGAAAGAATACCTAGTGGGGAAGTTGTCGCTAAGGACAGCCAAATACAAAAAGGCTTAACAGCAACAAAATACCAGATTTGTTTACAGCTTATGTGCAGCGTTAATGTTATAATTTAACAGATACACCGTGTAGAAGCCAGTGCAGATGTCTATAGGTATGATAAGTGCTGCAGAGAGGGGATTCAGGGATAGCAGCAATTTAAATGAGTACCCTGCATACACACACACACTGTCTTTAGACAAAAAGCTTTGTCACACTTACTCTTGAGTTTTACATGTCAGAGCTGCTTCCATCTCCTGGGAGCAGAGTGCTGACTGTGTAGTAAGTGTCCCTGTCAAGAGCCCAAATAGCCTTTAATCAGCCACTGCAATAACAAGCCAAAAGGGAGGTTAAGATGCTTAACGTGATCAATGTTGTAGCTCTTAAGGGAATACAAAGAAAGTCAACAGGCATGCTCTTCATGAAATATGTTACATATTTTCTAGCCTTTTCTTTGTTGGAAAGGTACATTTTCATTGTAGTAAAATGACTAACAAGTCAGGCAAGTGAAGAGGGCCAAGCCTCTGGGCATTGTTATTGATGACCGGTTAACATGGAGTAAGCATATAACTGTCAAAATGGGAAGTGTTATCTCAGTCACTAACAGATGTCCCACTTTCATAACACCAAAAGCAGCCAAACAAATTATGCAAACTGTATTATATTAATACTGTCAAACTTAGTCTATTGCCCAGCAGTATGGTCAAGCACTTCATCTGAGTCAACACATAAACTTCAGATGCTATAGAATCAAGTACAGTATACGCATGACATTGTACTGGAACTAGAGAATAAATGTCACTCTAATGCATTAGTCTAAACTGAACTGGTTACTTGTGAAAATGCAGACTACTTTATTAATTGCTAATTTTTATAAAGCATATCATTATGACAAAGATAGCATCTGTAATTTACAAACATTTTAGTATACAGTACAGTACAAGACATGCAGTTGCTCAGTTGATAACAGTTTCATTTTGCACGCACACACACTGTTGTTGAGTTGTTGTACTGTTGAGTTCTGTGTGAGTACCATGTTTCATGGACATTTAACAATTACAAAATTTGAACTGCGAATGTAATGGACAGCAAATTATGTACATTGCATAATTTGTGTGGACACTTGCATATCAACGTAAACCTTTGTGCAGTATAATGTGCATGCATGTCTTTATGAATTTAAGCAATACTTTTGCATCAAATTTTCTAAATTGTACCATTTTGACACTATAGCTGCCTATATCTATTTTGTTGGACCCCAGGAAGAATAGCTGCAGTCATTTGTTACAGCTGAAGGGGATCCTTATGATAAACTATACTAAGCTAACAATGAGACCACATTGTGCATTAATTTCCTACTTTAAATTTAGATGACGTGATGAATTCAGTGACCCCTGTGGCATGATAGGGCACTAAATGGTAATGAGATGCATGCCCTCTTTCTCAACCAGCTGTTCCAATGATGTATATCCAGTGTAAAGGCCTGTTGCACAACAATAATGACATGGAAATAATAAGACAACCAATACAAACCAGTGATACAAAAATATGCAGTGTCTTTTGGAAGAGACCAAAAACTGCTCAGGTTCATAGCAGTAGTGCAGTTTGTTCCTCTATTTTACCAAGTGATTTAGAACAATGGCAATTCAATATCTACTCTAGCCACAGGGTGGGTTTTGATTTAATAACTGCTACAACAAAGTGTTATCTCTGTTAGATATAAATCCCAATATCTCTAAAATCAGATTAGCAATAGAAAGGATGCTGTAGGTGCTGAGGTTTCAGAGGCAAGGAACTGCACTGGTGTCAAATGCTTTGCTGAGTCACTGTGGAACCTGTATAAAGGTCTGTATGTGTCTGCACTGTGTAATGACCTTTTAATGTAAGTATCCTGAACCACCTTTTAGCTACTAAAACCATACTTCTGTCATGCCATTCTTTTCTCCGTCTGATGAATGTGCTGTTGATGCAAGGCCGTTCACCTGAAAGGAGAAGTGTTTTATTGCAAAGCCTAACGCACTGTGTTTGATAGCATAGTTAGAAATGTTTTGCAGAATATCTGACTGCATAAACACATTATTTGTCATCTCCAACTGTGTGTACGGGCTCTGAGTGTTTCTCTACTGGGCTTGATGACACATGAGTCTGTTTAGAGCCTAAAAGCAATCTGTGGATACATAGCCATTTTTCAGCTCATTGAAGCAGGAGCATGCATGCAATGATGGTTTGGGCATGAGGAAAAAAAAACAAAATCCCTCCTTCTTACTTTTTTAAATATATTATGTCATCTTACAAGATTACAATTTCAATTCATATTTACTTATGAACAGTTGCCAAACACAACTGCATACTTCTGCTATTGATTGGGGGGGGAGGGGTAGTCCTCCAGCACATTTACTCACTTACATGTATTTGAGTAATATTTTCCAACAAGTGCAGTTCTGAGAGTAGTTGATTTACGGAATACTTATTACTCTGGCGGAAAAAATGTACTTCTTCTCATTTACATATGATCATAGCTCAATGTGTAAAATGAACACAACAAAAAGAAAAAAATGATTGCTAAGTTAATAAAATAATCAAGAAAATTAACCAAAATAGACAAAGTAGGCAACAAAATGAGCAAAATACTCAAGTAAATGAACAGAAAAAAAACAAAATATACACATTTTAAAAAAAGCACAAAATATGTAAAAAATTAACAGGATAGAGAACAAAATGAGACAAAAATAACAAAACAATCAATTAAATTAATAAAACTTAACAATATAACAAACTGTATTGACAAATCTGACCAAAATATCCAATAAAAGTGAACAACTATTAACTAAATGCACAACAAAATGAGAAAAAATTATCAAAATAATGAAGCAAATTTATAAAATTACAAAGCATAACAAATCAAATTAAAAAATATGATCAACATAACCAACAAACCTGAACCAATATAAACAAAATGGACAACAACTTGAGCAAAAATGATCAAAATAATGAAGCAAATTAATGAAACACACAATGTAACAAAGCAAAAAAAAGAAAAAAAAACACAATAAAAGAACAAAAGAATGAAGCAAACTGACAAATCTGATCAAACTAACCAATAAAACTGAACAAAAGTCAACAAAATGATCAAAATAATGAAGTCAATCAAAATCAATCAAGTTTTTAATCAAGAAAACTGAAAAAGATCAATAGACACGCAATAAAATTAGAAAAATAACAAAGGAAATCAAGCAAATTGACAAATAAGGTAAAAATAAGCGTAGAAAATGGATGGATGGATGGATGGATAACCAATAAAAATGAACCAAAGTCAACAAAAATACATGGAGACAACAAAAGCACTTGATGAAACCATATTTGTGTGCAGCAAATGTTTCAAACAACCACTTAAAAATCATTTGCTGGGTGCTACTGAGTGTGAGGTAGAACTTAAATTTGTCCCCACAGCTTATATCAGCCACTGAGGACATAATGTCGTTTCATAACAAAAGCCGTCTTACTCTCCCCGAGTGAAGAGGGCTCATCATCAGTATCCTGATTAGGATTACAAGAGAAGCCCCACGGTAATCAGCAATAAGCACACTTGAGCTACGTGCACTCTGTTGTGATTTTGCAGGGTAATGATCAGGGAAATAGGAAGGCTTTGATTTCCAGACAAACATATTTAAGAAATAAGATGGTACATCTGCCCTACATTTATCGGCTGAAGAGGAAGGAGTACATTGTGTTTTTTTTTTTTTCTTCTGCAAAATATACAGCAGATGGTTAGAAAGAAGAGTGCTTGTAGGCTTTTGTACTCAGAGATGGATGAAAAAAGAACAACACAGTAGCAACATATTTACCAGACATGTCCTCCTTTTTTCTATATCATTTCCACATGATCCCAAACCAGAACCTCTATTTTGAGCACACTGAAAAATATGAATGGACACTTTACATAACAATTGATATAAGCCTTGTTGTGGGATTCTTGCATGACAATGAAGACTGTCTCCATACATAATTGCTAACCTCAGCTTCCACTGCTGCATTGTCATCTACTTCCCAAACAAGCTAAATATGTCTGCCACGAGAGTAAGGCCTTTTGTCATCTTTATGCAGGTAATCCAGTCCTAAAGCTAAACTCTCCTTACTCTCCGTGAGGAGTTTGGGTATGAATGATGCCAGCTGGCGTATATTTCAAGATATACAGTGCAATTTTAGGAATCTGACCAAGTCTGAGTGAAGTAGACTATGGCCCTGTATGGTTTGGGGGTGGGTGAGGTGCAGTTGAGGAGGGGTAAGTGGGCCAAGTCGCATTCAGCTGTTCCATAAATGGACTGGACAGGGATCAGAGCAGCAGGGGCTGCTGGGAGAAGACGCATAGACTCACAAGCCATTGTTCTGGACTGACAGTGTATTCTCATCTGAGGGGAAAAAACAATTTCTTCTCTAGGCCACGGGCAGGACAGAGTGGCCATAACAAAGACTCATATCACAATAAAGTCCATCTGAGGGACGCTCAATGCCAAGCTTTCCCATGCTGCTCATTTTAACCTGCACTCTGCAATGTGGAGATTTTAAAGTGCAAACCCCAGTTCCAGTGTAGTTGGGACATTGTGTAAAATAATTTTTAAAAAATTGATAAATAAATAAAAAACAAATCCAATAATTTGCAACGCCGTTTCAACCTGTATTAAATTGAAGACAAAGATAAGATATTTAATGTTCAAACTGATTAACTTTATTGTTTGTTTGCAAATATTCACTCATTTTGAATTTGATGCCTCCAACATGTTCCAGAAGAGCTGGGACAGTGGCAACAAAAGACGACTTGGAATAGGTGAGTGTCATGACTGGGTATAAAAGGAGCATAGCTGAAAGGCTCAGTCATTTACAAGCGAGGTTGGGGTGAGGTTCACCACTTTGTGAACAAATGTGTGAGCAAGGATAAAATCACATGGGCTCAGGACACTTCCGAAAACCACTGTCAGTATCACAGTTCATCTTTCCATCTACAAGTACAAGTTAAAACTCCCATGCAAAGTGTAAATCACAGATCAATGACACCCAGAAATGCTGCCAGTTTCTCTGGACCTGAGCTCATCTGAGATGGACTGATGCAAAGTGGAAAAGTGTAGAGTGATCTGACAAGTCCACATTTGAAATTGTTTCTGGAAATCATGGATGTTGTGTCCTCTGGGCTAAAGAGAAAAAGGACCATCCAAATTATTATCAGTGCTAACTTCAAAAGCAGCATCTGTGATGGTATGGGGGTGTGTTTGTGCCCCCCATGGGTGACTTCTTGTCTGTGAAGGCACCATTAATGCAATAAGGTACATACAGGTTTTGGAAAAACATATGCTGCATCCAAGCAATATCTTTGTCAGGGACGTCCTGCATTTTTAAGCAAAACAATGCCAAGACACATTCTGTACATGTTAAAACAGCGCGCCTTCACAGTAAAAGATTGTGGGTACCGGTACTCAACTGGCCTGCCTGCAGTCGACACCTGTCTCCCATTGAAAATGTGTGGTGCATAATGAAGTGCACCATAGACAACATAGAGTCATTGACCCAAAGTCATACATCAAGGAAGAATTCATCAGAATTTCACCTACAAAGCTCCAACAAAATATATATATCTTGTCTTTGTAGTGCATTCAATTGAATATAGGTTGAGAAGGATTTGCAAATCACTGTATTCTGTTTTTGTTAATAATTTACACAATTTTCCAACTTCACTGGAATTGGTCATTTGTAGGATAAAAGCCATAGGAGCTAAGAATATTTCCATATTCAGCATCACATATATTTCCTGGAAAACATTTTTAATAATGTCATGCATCCTTAAAAAGACAAATTATTGGTAAGTATTCACTTACATGGTTTATGAAGTGACTCATGAGCTAATGAGTCTGTATTAATTATTCAACTTTAAATGCTTTGGAGCATATGTAATAAAGAGTGAATTCATCACACATGTACTCGCACATAAAAACACATTCTAATATATGCAGTATGTTAAGGTTGTGATTGTAGCAGCATACTTCGAGTAAAATTCCTGGGTTCTTAAATCCCTGACTGTCAATCCAATTCTATCCCTGCCAGCCTGTCTTCATCATCACTTTTTCTCTCTCTTTCTGTCTGAAACATCCTGCTTGTCTGCCTGTCTGGCCAACTGTCTGTCCTCATCTGCTTCTCTCTGTTGGCTTTGACAGGTCTGCCAGTCTGTCCATTTGTATTTAAGTTGCCTTTCTTTGTCTGTAAGTAACTGAGAATGAGGTGAAGCGGGGTGAGGATGTGTGGCGGAGCAAAAAAATTCCTGATGCATGACCCCCTTTGCTCACGCTGGATGGCGAGCTGTCAGTGGGCCAGTTGATTGTTTGGATTTTGTGGGTGACATCACCTCTGTGCTACTTGGAACACAATGTGAAAAGGTGATTTACTGGATTAACAGCACTTCCTCTGAACCAACAACCACGATCACTGCACATAGGGGCAGATTCACAGTCTGCTGTTACTTTGTCAGCAATTCTGGCCTGAGATTTAGCAAAATATTCAAAATGACACATGCGGTGCAAAGCTGGACTGAGCGCCATCTTGTGATGTAGCCCTCTTTCTTGTTGCTCTATAATTTTTATCCTGATATAATCAAGAACATTCAAATGGTCATAATAAGCCTCTACCACTCCAATATTTCTTCAAAGACCCTATTATGAAATAAATATGGATTTAGTGTAATCCTCTTTAAACAAAGCTTAGTATTAGTCACTTGACTGGTTACATTAAGTGTTGCCTTTGAGTTAAAGTCATGACAGGCCAGCCGCAATAAAGACAAGCTGTCAGATGGATGTGTTACAAATGACAAACGACAAACTTAATTAAGGCAATGTTTCTGATGGTTTTGTTCACACATTCAGCTCAAGCCAAAACTTAACTTTGAAACATGAATCCAAAAACTGAACTGGGGTTGGAGTGATCTGAGGTCCCTCGATGATGGCGCCAGGCCCTGAAGGCCAGCCCCATCATGAAAATATGCAGTGGGACCAGAGAAAACACTATGCATTTCCAAATTTGTCTGAGTGACTTTCCTTTAGGAAGAATTCTCAAGGGCTATTAAAGTAAACAAGGCCTGGTTTGGCACAGCAATGGTTGAAAGATCTGCTGACATGAAAAGTGTGGTTTTGCGGTTCACCCACAGCAGATGAAGCTGCACCAAAAAGTGCACATCTCAGACATTAGGAAAGGTTGACCTCAGAATGCTACGTGTACATCCAAAAATACAACATTTCTCATTAAAATGTATAGCTATACCCCCAGAGAAGTATTTCACAAGCTACATACAGTATGTATGAAGCCATGAGACTGGAATGAGTGCACTGTATTTTGGGCAGAATTTAGGAACAAGTTCTTGTATATACTATACACAGCCAGTCAAAAGTTTTGATTTACTGTAGATACCGACTCCTTCATGGATGTTTCTTTACCTTTATTATTTTCAACATTGCACATTAATACTGAAGACATCCAAAGTGTGAGAGAACATGTATGGAATTACATAACAAGCAAAAAGTGTTCAACAAACCCAGAACAGGCCAGTTGCTACATTTAGCTGAGATGACAGCTTTGCATTCTCTTATCAGATTCATAAGGTCATGAATATGACACTTCAAATCACAGGTTTAATTGATGGTTTTGGCGAGTTACTGACCTTGATTTCTTAAATATTAAACTGTATTTTCTCTTTACGCAAAGATACAGTCCACAGCGTTGGGAAACTAGCTGGTAGCTGATCGCTTGTAGCAGATTACTGTAAACGATTAGACAGGGGACCTGCCAATCAACATGGCTTGCAATGTCATCCGTGCACAAGCAGTGTCTGACAAGCACAACAGTCATAGTAGTCGCTACTGGAGAGCTAGCAACTATAGCTTATCTAACCCAGTGCGTAATGACCCAGGCTGTACATTGAGGCTGATGCAGAAGTAACAAAGTTGTAATACTGCTGTTGGCCGCTGGTGCTCTGTTCACTGGGCTCCAAGACGTCCTGACTCCCACAGAGTTACATTTGACTTCTGTCTGAAAATACTCAGTCAATAAATTCTGGTTATGACTCATCATGGTCTCAAATGTTTTATTTGGAACTTCTAATAAGTGATCTGGCGGTCCAATGTCAATTTATTGTGCCATTACTAAAATATTACAGCCAATAATCTGAAAAATCTCTGCCATGCTAGGGTTTGATTGACAGGTCGGCATGGTAACTCCACTCACCAGTGGAGTCGGACCAAGTCAGGATTTTGTCGCTTCCATTTATTCAATAAAGCATAGTTTTTCTGACAGATGCTCAACTGTAGTTGTGTGTGTGTTTACACTATAACAACATTGTAATATAGCTTTGTTTTGCAATTCTTGGTGATGTTTCATGATGTCAGTAAGCGAGCAGTTAGCACTGGATATACTGCATACTACACCCCTGTAGCTCTGCTGCCATTGATCTAAATATGGATACATCCTGTTTTTGGCTCCAAAATGCAGAAAGCCACTGCTTGATTGCCCTCTAAAAACGGCCATTCAGAAACCAACAGGTTACGTCACAGTCACTTTGTCCACTAATCCAGTTAATATGAGCTGAACACAGGATGACCAAGGAGAGTCTAAATTTAACATTCCTTCAACATCTGGTACAGGAAATAAAGCAACGAAATAACAACAGACATACTAGCATTACTGTCAGGTTACAAGAGTAGCAAGTCACCTGTCTAATCATTAATAGCAGTCTGCCACAAACGTTCAGCTACTAGCTAGTTTCCCAACATCGTACAGTGCACCTTTAATTGAGTGTTTCTTGCTTTAATACGGAGTTGTTGTAGCACTGATCTGCACCCTTCATCTGCAGAAGACAACTGACAGCCTAAACATTAAGAAGGGATAAAAAACACAAATTAATGCTTGACAATGCCTTGAGTGTGAAAAGTTGTCATTGAAGCTAAATGTGACTACTTTAAAACAATCTAAAATATGTAAGTCCAAAATATGGAACATATCCTGGGTTGCCCCCAACAGACTGTACATATTATGGACAAAGTGACCGTGACGTCACCCATTGGGTTCTGAAGGGCCATTTTAAGGCCAATCAACTTGTCACTTCCTGGCTGGCATCTTGGAGCCAAAAACAGGATGTGACCATATGTGGACGAACAGCAGTGGGACTTACAAAGCGTTCATTCCAGGGGAATCATGGGAGAGCTAACATTAGTCGCTATCTTACTGTTGCAGTGTCAAACAAAGTCATATCACAGTGTTGTAAGTGTAAACACCCACAGCTGCAGTTGAGTGTATCTCATGTATAACTGTGAACATATTGAATAAATAGAAGATACGAAGCTCTGAATCGGTCCGACTTCGCTATAGCGAGCTGCTGTTACAGCGACATGTCAATCAAACCCCAGCACGGCAGTCATTTGTCGGATTATTTGCCATAATATCTTAATAATGTTACAAAAAGTTAAAGATGGACCATCACATTACTTACTAGAGGGTCCAAATAAAATGTTTGAGACCATGATGACCCATGAAAAAAATTTATTCGCTTAGTATTTTCAGATAGAAGCCACATGTATCTATGAGAAAAAAGCTTCTTGGAGCCGGACGATCGAATCCCCAGCGGCAAAGCAGTTGGATTACAACATAAAGTTACTTCTGCATTGGCCTCACTGAACAGCCCCAGTCGTTGCCCCTTGGTTGCTCAACTCTTTTCACAGAAGCCCACGGAAGGAGAATTTCTGACTGGTATGTCTCATCAACTAAATTTTACCAAGTTTGGACTCGGTATATTAAATGTGTCACAGGGTTAACCCAAACAAAAACAGCTCTGAGCAGCCTTAATTGTGTAGTAACCACAGGATTCCAACCCCCACTGAGGATTAATGATGTGGGATGCAGATCAGGGAACCCAGAGAGGGGCTTTGGGAAAGCTTTAGCAGTCACACTAGAGTCCCTATTAATTCCTGCATCGAGTACTGTGGAATTGAGTAACTAATGAATAGAACAATTAACTCTAACGTGTATAGAGGTCATAAAGCAACAATTAGTGATCTGAACTCTAGTCTTTTATACTGAGCCTGTCGACATTCATCCACTAATGACTAGCTGGACTGGCTCTCAGCAGCACATATAGTGGGAATTTCTCATGTGATTTTGCCATCTATTAGCAACCTCATAACATACAAGTTGGCAAATGTGTATGTATGTGTGCATGTGGTTTTTTTTCACATATTACCAGTCCGTGCACGCTTCTGTTCTCATCTACTGTGACATTGTAATATAAAAAATGGCAACCTGAATGGAAGAGTTGGAAATGACTAATTGTGCTGTCAAACGTAACAAGATCTATTATGTTAAATCAAGCTCTGTTGGGGTATTCTGTGGGAAAGGTTGGAAGCAAGTCCCAGTGACAGGTGTGTTGTGTAGAGCTGCAACAATTAAGTAGATAATAAGGCAATTTCTGTTTGCTGTATCTAATAGTAGGGTGAGTACATTTCCGTTTTGGACTGGGGGTTAAAATTTAAAATTACATATACTGTAGTTAGTTCGATCACCAATGGTATGTAACATTATAATTGTAATGACTCAGAGTATAAAGTATCCCATACAAAACGGCTCAAGTAGTGAGAAACTTTATAATGTGGAATTTATTCGAGCATAATATATTGCGTTCAAACAGGAATTTTGATTATTTTTGTTCATTTTGTCACTTATTTTTTATTTTTGTACATTATTATTGTTATTTATAAACACTGTTGCTGCTTAATTTGTTCACTTTTACTCATGTTGCTGATAATTTAAGAGCAAACTTTTTTTTAACAAATCCACAATATGAAAAACATGTTAAACCTCCAAGAAAACATATTTTGTCACCTCAGGCATAAAGCACTTGGTACACCTGGCTGGTAAATGTTGGCTGCCAGTTCACTGTGTGGTTAGCGAGCTGACTTAGCATATGTGATTTCAATTTGAAATATAATTTTCTTTGAACAAATAGTGGATATTTTTGAATAAAAAACATTTTCCTGATCTATTTTGCGTGATGAGGTGGTAAGGTTAAGCTTGATGGACCCTGTTCATTGTTCAACAACAATAAATAAAAAGTATAAAATAATGTGGGAACATACCTGCTTTTGAACTGGGATCCTCAAATAATGTCACTTCTTGTTTGTCATATTCTCTAAAGTGACAGTATGTTTTTTATAAACAGAAAACTTAAATGTGACGGGATGGCAAGTCAAACTGAGGGACACATAAATGTTAATTTTGTACTAAAAATAATCCTGAAAATAACAAAAGTTTCCCTGTTGATATATTACATGCGAATTCCATGTCATTGGCATTATGAACATGGCAAAACAGGTCACGTTCTAATTAAAAATGATTAAAAAATGTTTATCATTCTTTTAGAAATGCACTGCCTCATATATGATTAAGAACACTTATATTAACATCTTTTAGCTTGGAAAATACAATTTGACATATTTTTATGCCTTATGAATGTCATCAAATGTTGTGGACTCGAATGCCACCAATATGACCCAAATGTACTTGAGTACTATCCACTTCTGCCCCAACATAGTATCATTATCACTATGGGCTGATGGAGATGTGACATGTTTTTACACTATTTTCTAAAGCTTTGAAGCGCATTGTCAAAATAACCAGCAGACCGGTGTTCTTGTACAGGCAAAGGATCCACACACAAACACCCACGCCTTCCCACATCATGTTGGAATGTGCTAGAACCCATAAATGTTTTGTAAACATTTATAGAATATTAAAGGCAGCAAACCACATAAGACACAAATATACCTGTCAAATGCCCACGGTGCTTTTATAAATGAACGTGTGTAAGTATTTGTGTGGGTGTGTTAGTGGAATGTAATAACTGCCAGGTAATTACGGTTCACATTCAGGTATGCAGAGCCGCAGGGAGGACAGAGCAAGAGACGGGCAGACAGACAGACACTTGGTGGGTTTAGTATGGCTTATTCCCCTGCCAGGCACAGCCACTACAAAAGCACTCAGGTAGGGACATATCGACACTGGTGTGGTCTCCGTGATCAAAGCTTTCAGCGCAGCCCTGCCCTCATGCCTTGGAAATGGACCAATTAGGGATAAGGGGGGGGTTGAGAGTTGGCTATGCTGCGTTCCATACACCTAGCTGGCAGCAGCTTCAGACAAGGTAATTATACACACTCTCCCTGTCTGTCTCTCTCACACTCATGCTCACTGCTATCATGGCTCACTCATCTCTCTACACCCCTACATTATATCCCTTAAACACAGTCCCAGATAATGTCGGCCGACATGAGCCAAACTGTAGCTACATGCAGGACAATTAAATCCTGTTGTATGCACCAGTGCTGTAACACTCCCAAAAGGAGCCAGCGCTTTCAGCTGCAGGTACCGTCACACAGACCCTCATCATTGTGATTTATGTAGCTTGTCTGAGCCACATGCTTCACACAGAACACTGTCATTGTTCATTTTTAAAGGCATTTTCGTAGGAAAGTGGATTATTTCTCCCCCGTCTGCACAGACTGAAAGCAAGACTTGAGAAAAATGACTAAAATGTGCTTTGTCACATTTTAGAAGAGCAGAGTTCGGCCCTTTTAAGGAGCTTACAACTATCAGTTTTAATCACAATCTCTCTGATGTGCTTTCAAAGTGACTCATTAGGAAATATTACACCATAGGCTCATCCAGATAAATAAACTAACCAAAGAGTTGATAACTGATAAAGAGAAAACACATTAACACTTAAATTTATAGTAGTACAGCTGTATCAGGGGTCAGGGGTCAGCAATCTGTGGCTCCAGGGCTGTATGTGGCTCAAGGATTTGGCCAGTGATGGAAGTAACACAAAAAGTCCAAATGAACAAAATAAGCACTTAAACAACAAAAAGAAGAACAAATAAACAAAAATTAAGAAAGTGGCTAAAATAATAGATCTACTTGATGAAAATGAATGAAAAAAATGATCAAAATAGTCAAGTAAATAGACAAAAATGAACTAAATATTGTTTAAAGTGAACAATAACATATAAAATTGTTGTGCAGATTTCTCAAGACTGGCATTACTGAGCAAGTTCAAATTTTCACAGCTGCATACAATCGTCATATCCTCAAAACAATTGATTTTCACAGTACAGGACCTTTAGTGCCAGTGCTGATTCTGGCTTCTTAAAGGACACATATATTTTTAACATTATAAAACATGTTCCTGGGCCCTAAAATAATGCAGCTGTGTCAAAACAGTCAGTTCAGGGACAAATGCACAGAGCTTTTCTGGTCAGCTGAATCTGCTTGGGCCCCACCCACCATGGTTCACTTCACACAAGTCCCTACAAGTATCTTGTCTCATTTGCGTAATTCACACCCCATGAACTCTGATTGGTTTGACCATGCTATCACACAACTTGACCCCCAACTCAAATTTGATAAACATATAAAGAAAATCTCCAAAACAATACAAAGCAATCTAAATTGTTTTAAATTAATCAGACATTATAAACCTAACCAGGCCGCCCTGCTGTACATGCATGCTATGATTTTTTCCACACATCTCATACTGCATAACAGTCTGGGCTCAAGCGAGCTTCACTGCCACCAATTCATCTCAGATATTAAGATGTTCTGCACCAGAACTAAAACCTGGTTAAAGGCAAAACACAACTGTTCTCGTCAATAAATACGTACTGTGTATATTGTGTGGGAGAATGAGTGAGTGAATGAATGCATGGCTCATATAAAGTAATATACTGTAAATGCAGCACTTGATTATTGATTTGTGTGCATTCTAAATGATGCATATTGTACATTTTATTATATCACATGAATGTAACACTGAACTGTATGGTATGATAGGTCTTAAATGATGTATATTTATATTGTACTGCAATGTTGTGGAAAAGCCCAACCAGGGACTAGTGGTGAGAATTAGCACATGCTATAAACTCTATATGCATCACATCAGCTGCAAGCCTGTAACTATGTTTGTCTGCATTGTTCCTGACAAATAAATAAATAAAAAACAAAAAACCCCAACCAGTCTGAATGAGGGGTAGGGGGGACCGAAACGGGATTGTTTTTCAGCCAAGGTTCAAAGAAGGAAAAAGAAATCAGCAAAGGAAACAACACTGAGAGGAATTCTGGAACTTGAACATACATTCATATCATCGTTAAGGTCCAGAAAATGTAAATATTATACCAGAAAATGCATGTCTCCTTGAATTACTTGAACTGACTGACTGAAAATTGATCTTTTTGAGTGCTTTATGAAAAAGCAACCAATTAAGAAACTTGATTAATTAAATCACTGTCACACGCAGCCCTGAAAATGATTTAACCTTCAATAAGTAGTTACTAAATATGGCCTGACCTTTGTAGATTACCCTCGTTTTTTCCTTAACTGAGCTTTTCACTATAATGAGCTATAATTTGCAGAAATAACACCTTAGGAGCTGCCTACCCACAAACCTTTAGCCCATGTCTTGCTGCTAGGATTATAGCATGATGCAGTAAATCTAGGTGTCTATCACTACACCAAGGCAGCAAACTACTGTCAGTTTGATTACAGGACAGACAAGTGGCTTAATGTTTTAACATCCTTCTGGGCACTTCCATGACAACTTTTGAGACCCCGTGTGTGTGTGTGTGTGTGTGTGTGAGACCTCCTGACTCATGCATACACGGGAGGCACATGTAATTAGTCTTGGTGGACTATAGGTCACACATAACCACCTATGGCAGTAGAGCCTCAGTCTCCACACTGAGTGAGAGCTCGCAGCAGGGAACACACTCTTTTCATGTGAAATCTAATGATCCCCTCCAGAGTAATCACTGCAAGTTTAGTAATGAGCGTGTGCTAGACAGAGATGTAGGAAGAGGGGAAAACATGTGCTGATGTGTTGATTTGCGAGTGTGTTTGCAATCTGGATCCTGACACACACAGATGCTTGGGCCTGCTCTCTTGTCACTCTCCATCCTTTTGGGGCACGTGATATCTTCATTTTCTGCCCTGTTCAAAGAGAGGTATAAGGGCATTGGAGCTGATGTTATGATTTTTGATTTTATGGTTTTCTTTATGTCACTGCACACTGGAGTTGCTCATTGTGGGCTGCTCTGTAATAGTACCCCTTTACATGTATGTGAGTAGTTTTTCCAGATAAAATGTACTTCTGAGAATAGATGTTTTGCAGAACACTTATTACTCTTAGTTTGTGATGGAAAAAATGTACTTCTATTTCTACTTAAATACAAAAACTGAGTAAAATAATCCTAATTATTAATCAACATATCAAAAATGAATTAAACCAAGTAACAAAATGGCCAAAAATGTGCAAAAAATAATCACAAAAAGCAACAAAATAAGCACAATATTTAAAAAAAAACATCAAGAACATGAACTGAACAAAGCAGTCAAGTAAACTGTAAAACTATCATTAGTGCAAATAGGCAAAATAAGCAAAAACAGAAGAAAAAAGTAAATTAACATGAATGAATATAATCAACAAATTGAACAGAAAGTCAAGAAAATAGGCAACAAAGTAAGCAAAATGTATCAAAATAACCAACATGGTTAACAAAAGTGAACAGAAAAACAAAAATTAGCAATAAACTAAAAAAAAAAAAAAAGCCGGCAAATGCCAGTGGTCCCCTTGAGCCTCCAGGCAGGGCAGTCCTGACCTGAAACTCCTTTGCAGTAAGTTTGGTGACCTTTGCCCTCACCATTCAAGAGTAATCACACTAATAAGGTAAAAGTTGATGGTCCCTGCCTGCCGACAGGATGAACAAAATACACCTTTAGACAATACAACAGAGAAGAAATTAACCAAATGAAAAACGTTCACAAGAAGCAACAAAATTTAAGATACTTACAATATGATCAAAATAATGACAAAAACAAACCAAGGAATTAAAATAATTATCAATATAACAAAAAAGCAAGACAATTAACGAGAAATGAATCAACAATCAAGAGAATGAACAGAATTATAGGCAAATAGGGACTCATTAAAAAATGCTCCAAAACCTTAGTTTGGGAAAGACAGAACTGTAATCACGTCTACAGGGAAGAGGCAGTTCTACGGTGCCAGTTGGGCTAGCCTGCATTACTTCCTTCTGCCGTTATCGTGTTCACAAGGTTTTTATAAAAAAGTCAACCTCTGACCTTGACCTTGAGGTCACTGTCACTGAGGTCAAGGTCGCTGAAAGGTCATTGTCACTAAAATTTGAACTTACTTCATAGATACACCTATGGTATCAATTTGACTAGCCTGTATTACTTCCTTCTGTAGTTTTTGCATTCACCATCTAGATGTTGACGGCTGGTTACACACCAGGCTGCGTGCAGCTGAGGGGTAATGAACAAATCAAGCAATGATGGTGGTAAAAAATAAATTACAAAGAAAATGACCAAAAAATTATCAAAATACTTGTTTGAAGGTAATAAATACCATCAATCACATGCTTTTCTACTAATTTCCCAAGTACTTACGTTTATAAGTAATTACTTACTTGAGTCACTAGAATCATAACGTAACAATACATTTACCCGCGTACTGTCTCTGCTTACACACCCCTGTGAATATCAAACATTTTTACAAACACAGTTGAACTATTCAGTTTGTCTTCTGTTTTGAAACCAAAATGCTTTTGAATTTGCATATGTTAAAGCTATTGATAAGATAAGATAAGATAAGATAAGATAAGATAAGATAAGATAAGATAAGATAAGATAAGATAAGATAAGATAAGATTTATTTATCCCACACTGGGGAAATTCCTTTGTAACAGCAGCTACAGTGTTGACACAGAGAATGAATATAATATAATAGTAGAGTACATGTGCAGGTACAGGATTAGAAATGAGATTAAAAACAAGGTCAAAAAGATAAATAATAATGAAAAATAAAAATACCTCATTTACACACACACACAGCATAAGAAGTAAAGGCATCAAGGAAGAAAAGTATTGCGCTCAAACTGGATTATGTACAAATTGCACGGGATAATTTTTACAAATGGGATTATTTACACAATGCAATGGTTGAAGTGCCGAGAATACCAGGTTTATGTTTAAAGTTGAAAATTGAAGAAGGAAAAAATTGAAAATTGCACAGCACGACTGAGGAGGAGTAGAGTGTCATTTAAATATGAATGTGTTTTTTTTAATTAATAGGAGATAAGAGAAAGTAAATGATGATTCCAATCTTGTATAACATCAACCTCCATCTTTCCCTGTTAAATCTAATGAACAGACTCAGGGGGTGTGGATTTTAATCACATACCTGTCCACTGACATATGTTGCAGTACTGATAATGCAGCATACAGACTTTCACAGTGAATATACTCTGGTCATGGCACAGACTGTCTGGATGTTGTTGAAGGCTCGGCCCAGAAATAGCTCTGATAATGTATCTGTCATGAACGCGTGTCATCAGGAGGTGTTTCTCAGCACTGTGGAAAATGTAATAGCCGCCTGTTCTGCTGTATTTCAAGCTGTTACTATGACTGTAACTTCAAGTGGCACACACACTGTGTAGTTCCCATATGCTATTTAAATATTATATACCTCCAAAGGCTACAGGATGTGACATGTATACTGCTATTAGCATAAATCCAAGTTTCCAACATCTAAACGTCTAAATATTGAGATTATTGCTGTTTTGTTGCTCATGTTTTTGAGTGGAGTGAAGAAAGGGCAGTGAAGTTATGTCAGAGTGTAAAACTGAGCCCTGTGAAATGTCATCCTTTAACCAAGTTCACATATCCTCAGGATGAACGTGGTTCCAAAGCCAGTTGATCATGTGAGAAACTAGCACAGTAGGAGCATACACCACACACCCCTTCCTGCCGAAATGAGAAGGCCAGCTGCAAATACAGAGTAAATGCTGCTTTCCCACATTTACACATGTTCCCCAGAGATGGGTGGTCAAGACTTTCTGACAGAGGGACGAACAGAAACTCCCTAACCCACAGCATAAAAAGTAGAAAACCATTCAGTGAGAATATCTCTTTGCAGTAATTACACTCTTTGCAATGGAAATACTTGATGTGGCTCCTTGTGCACATATTGTTTTTGGATCAGCATGAGCAAAAGTGTGCAGTGGAGTGTGTTTAAGAATTTTGACTGATGAGAAAGTAATTAAACTCCACACTTGAGACAGAGATGAAGGGCACATTTGACAATGAGTCAGGTCCTCCTGAGAGCCATGTGAGTGTGTATTGTGTTTCATCATCTTAGCTGAGGTCACCATCAAAGCTTTAGGTTTTAGTCCGGCAGGTCAAAAGCATTCAGGGTCAAAAGCCGCAGTGATAGCAATCAGTCCTTACCACTCCCAGATGCTCCTCAAAGCGCTAAATGCTGGTACCTGTGTTCAACAAATGGGTGAAAATGCCCAGAGCATGGGTTGTTTACAAAAAGAACCACTTTGTGAGCGTAAACATGAGTTTTTCCATCTGAAGGGAATGTGATCTGTCCCTCTTTAGTGCTCAATGCAACCCTGCTTTTCCTCAATGTAAACAGCCGCTCACTTTGCTAATTGACTTTCTCGGTCCTCTCCGAACAATAGAGCTGGTGCTTGACTTCTTTATGACTTCCCCTCTATGAGTCCTTGGTTGATTATGCCTTTAAGGAGCCTTTAATAAAGCCCAAGCAAACAGCGCTTTCAGGAGAATGCACAGAAAACTCTTAGGCTGTGTGAGGCTTTCTTCATCCTTGTGGCAAAATGCCTGCTCTATAGCAAGGGACAAAGATTGAGAGGATATTTGCCAGAAAAAAAGCCTAAATGAGAAGCTCATGAAAAGCTTTCTCTAGAGTACCTCACTGCGGCAATGAAAAGCATTTTGATAGGGAAAAAACAGCTATATAAGAAGTTAAAACAGACCAAAATAAATCATAATACAACAACTGTAGTGGAAATTCTGCCTCTGTTTTTTCTTGACCTTTACTGTACTTAGCAAGCAGACTTTTAATGTGTTGCAGTGGCAAGGGATTTGAGAACTTTAAGCCCAAAATGTTGCACTGAAAAAGAGGTTAGGAAGTAAATCTGCTTGAGGTGGTTTTCACACAAAGCACTGGCAATTGTCCAGTCTGTAACAACCACACTGAACTGACCAAGGGTCATCTTAAACAAAAATCTAATTTCCTGCTCATGAAGAATACTGGGATATTCACCAGGAGAAGAGGACTCAAACAGGAAGTGAGGTAAATGTCGCCTGTGTAAGGTGATGAACTAAAGAAATCTAATAACAGTCAGTTTAAAGGTGGTTTTCCTTTTGTTCACCCCTGCCCCTCGACACCTTAACAGACATGACACGTCTGGGTATCAGCTGCATTTCTGACATTCTTCAGCGTCGTCCAGCTGGAGGCCTTTTGTGATTCTCCACATTTGATCAGCTGTTCTGTGTGGGTCACAGAAAAGCCTTGGACAGACAAGCTTCTTCCATCACCTGACAAGCCTGGCTGCACTCACATGGTGGTGTAACAAGTCTCCAAATCCTCTGTTTATGTAAAAATACCAATATCACTATATAACAATGATAACACCACCCTGCATCATCATTTTTTTTTGCTAATTGCAAAAAAGGCCTAATTTTACCTAATTTCATGGTTCTGAGTTAAAAAAAAAACAACTATAAGAAGTTGCCAGCATGTACTGTTTTTCACAAAATGAGAATTAAACATTTTTCTTGTTACACTGTATAAATCAGCTTCAGTGCTCTTATCAGAATAACAAAAAAGCCAAAAGATGTCAACCGTTTGGCTTTAATGACAAAACAAGTGTACAAATTGAATCACCATGAAATCTCTAAACTAATTATAAAATTTTCATTAATACATGTAAAAGTTGGCAAAAAATGGAACAATAAGTTTTCATGTTACACAAGGGAACATACAAAAAAGTCCTTTTGGCAGTTCTTACTGATATTAAGGCACAATAGACACTTCTTCATCTCACAAATAGTTGTCGAAAGCAAAACTGCTAGGAAAAGCAAATCACGCTTTGTGACAAAACGTGTCATGCTAGAGCAAAACAAGCATTATTTTTTTAATCAGTAGCCCCAAATTAGTAAGAAATAAGTATTGGCTTCTTTCAGCAAAAATGATGCTGAGCAGAGTAATGGATTTGATTTTTACACTGCTCTTCCAGATCCTAAGTACATTCACCCACTAGTGGTGGCCACAGCTGTCTTTAAGACCAACACCAAACACTCATTCACA
>JAQQAE010002553.1:0-22058 GCA_029823295.1 Pseudamia nigra | reverse complement strand
GACCGGTTGGGGTTAGTGGACAGAGAAGAGACAAAAGAAAAGAGTAGCGATAGAACAACAAACAACACAGACACTGGCGACGTCCACAGACACCGGACCAGTCCAGAACCGGCAAACACACAGCCAGGACATCAGGAGACCGAGCAACCTAAAGACCTATACTGAGCCCAACTTGTAATTAGCTGCCGTTCAACTAATCACACTATTTTCTTTTAAAACAGGGTGGGTTTGACATCTCATGGTAAAATCAGAGCATGTACAAAGAGGTCCTTGAAAAACTAAGCAAAAATCTTTTCAGCACACTTTAACAGAAACATACTATATACTGTAAGCAGTGCTGCTGCAAATTTATCACAAAAAGATATGTGACCTTTAAAACAGAATTCCGTTGGGTCATGGAGGCAGGGCTTCTGTATTTTAGCTTGACTATGATTGGTGTGACCTGTGAATAGACAAGTTACAAAAGTTCTTACTCTTGGATGACATTTTGTTGTGAGGATTTCTCTAACACTACTGAGCAAGTTCCTATTTTTATAGCTTTTATTTTACAAAACAAACTTTATTTAAACATCAAAACCTAATACAGATCAATTTTCACATTAAGGGTCCTTGAAGTACACATCTTATTCAAGTATTTTTGTAAAGTATTAGAAGAGCTATACAAATAAAACTGAAACTATGGAAATCAAACTCAATCTGATAACGTGAGCTGAAAATGAATATGGATGGTTTCAGGAGGAGTGCAGCAGGTAAACAAACAGGGAGATGGAATAATGGGCATGGCAGTAGCACTTGCTGAGGCCTCTAGTGCCATGCTTCCCATCACTGCCAAGTGTAATGGGATTTCTTGGGTTTAAATGCACTTCACTCACTCTGTGGAGCCAATAGGAAGCTAAACTATTGATCCACAAACAATTTAGCTGTCCAGCTGTCCAGAGACAGGGAAAAAAGGGACGGCCTTAAATGTGTAATGAGTTTTCCAAGAGCCGGGCTTCTTCAGTATTCACTCCATGTGATAGGAGGCCTTAAATCTCTACACGATAAACCTTCTAACCGTAGACACGGGTCAGCAGGCTACGAACTAGGTTGTTCTCCACCAAGGACATTTCTGATTATTGGAAGAATCCCCTTGACCCCCTAAGACTTTCATTATTTAACAACTGGTGGACAGTTCAGCACTCCAGTTCAGTGCACTGGCGCTGTAAGTGCTGATCTGTCAACCATGCAAACCAGGACCAAATGACCTTGGTTGAAAAATAACACAGGCATGAATAAGAAATGTATGCATTAGAGCCGGACAATAAATCAATAATTGTTACTGCTGTGGCATATACTGTACTTGTATTGTGGTAGCTACATTTATTGTGATATACATTTCTCCTTTCCCTTTAGGCTTTACTGTGGTTACATTTTCAGTTAGTGGTTCCATATCTTAAGAATTAAATTCATATCTGTGACACTTGCAATTGAGGGAAAAATTATTAGCCGCCTCGTTTAAAAGAGTTTAAAAGAGTGTCCGATTTTGAACAAAGCATTTCAAGGCATGCCAGGCCCATTTTCCGAAGGGCACAGAGTTGCAAAACATGAAAGCGAGTGGTGCCACAGTTCTGGTATGTTTTCTGCAAATAAACTTACTTTGACTCTGACACTGATATTCACTTCAGAAAAAATCGGAGTCATCCCTTGCAAAAGCATCATGCCAAAAACAAAAGAAACAAAGAGCAGCAAATCCCTCGCCCAGCTTTGACATTTTTGGTGACCTTGCCCTGTTTCCTTGAAGCTCACAGCATATTTGTTATCAGCATAGCCAGTAACCTAGGGGCATATAATATTTTCAACTTGACCACACAGATATTTAATATGCAAATATGGTAGTAGTTGCCATAGTAACCCATCCCCCTATCCTGACTACTCATGTGCCAAATGTGGTTAGTTTGGGTCCAGGGACTTTGGAGATAGAGCCGAATGTTTGGATGAATGTATGTACAACTGACTTAACTCATTATCCCTCCACCGTTGTTCGGGTCGAGTTTAGATCTGAGAAGAGCATAGAGCAAGAGAAGAATATGCAAAGTGATCTAAGTGTTTCCAAGTATCCTGAACTGGACTGGAAGCATTTGGAAAAGGATCACATTTTTCTCAGAATTTACGTTTCTGGTCTTTTTGCCACTGGCTCAACTTTTTGAAACACATTGGTATCACCAAATTCAAAGTGGGCATATAATTTTCAATAAAGTATGAAATTCCTCACTTTCAACTTTTGTTATGTTGTCTTTGTGCCATTCCGAGTTAAATATGTGCATTTAGTCCTGTGCAAATTATCCCATTATGTCTTCATTTACATTTTGCACAGCGGCTCAACTTTACTGGAAGCTGGGGGTATATTTTTAGGCACATGGCCCAGCTGTAATGCAACTGTGCTTGCACAGGTTGCAGCATGAAGACAAAGTTCCTGTGTTCTGGATTCGCTCACGGCTCCATAGCAACAGGCCTCGCTAAAACAGCCCCGGGAGTGTTGGAGCCCCATTGAGGAAAACTCCTCTGCCCCTAATTGGACAGTTCTCTCCACTGCTGGGCTGGAGGAACAGGAAGCAGCTGAACATCAAGTAAGCCTCCACAATCCCCACATAAACACATTTAACAGGATTTAATTAAAAACAATTCAGCCCATTACTGATAGATCGAAGATGAGCAATAATGAGGTTATTATTCTCAATGGTTCTAAGCACGATAGGTTTCATTGTTTATGGAGTAATTACGCTGTGTCAGTGAGGATAACAGTTCTATATAGTAGTGTTTTCTTAAACTGGTGTCGTCTTGTGACCCACATTTCCCAAAGGTCATAAGTGATGAACAAAATGAGTAAAACAATCCAGATAAAAATGAAAAAATAAATCCAAATGGGTAAAAATGAACAAAATAATCATCAATGTGAACAAAACAATATAGTAAATTATTTTTTTAAAAAGTAAAAATTGACAACAACACAAAACAAGTAAACAAAATAATCCAACAATTTAAAACGTATCAAGAAAAGACCCAAATAATCAAAAAAATGAAATATAATACACAAAATGAACAGAAATACTCACAGTTTAAATTCACGATTTACTGTTACTTTTACCCGCTGTGTTCATTTCTTCTATTATTTCGTTCATTTTTGTTTGCTCTCTCCATGACCCACTCAGCATGAGTCCACGACCCACTTTTGGGTCCCGACCCACCAGTATACAACTATTGCTGTATGAAGTACAGTTGCAGTTCCACTTTTTAAATATCCACTAAATGTCATATTTCTCTTCAGTTCAGTTCATTTTATTAGTTTATTTAGGCCACTTATTTTGTCTGATTTTTGTAAATTTTGTTGATTACTTTGTTTATTTGCTCATTAATTTTTGCTTATTTTGCTCCTTATTGTGTTCATTTTTGCTAATTTTCCTGCTTGTTTTTGCCAGTTTATTTTCATTTTGTTACTTATTTGGTTAATTCTTGCTCATTTCCTTAATCCAGACTAAAAATGCACTCCCAGGATTCAAACCTACCCCCTTGTTTGTAACAGAGGATGAAACACAAATCCCTGTACAGATGAGGCATTTATTTTATTGTGAAGTTCTGAATAAAATCCTGGGGACTAAATCAGGTATGCTCTATTGATTTTCAAATTGCATGAAATTGAAAGTCATCTCTACCTGGACCAAAATAGCATGTGCTGTTTTCCGCCTGCGCAGCCTCTCCACAGCACTGTAAACAATGTAGCTGCACCTACGAAGGTGCAAAAACAGATGGCTGAAGACTCCCATGTGAGAAGTGGGTCCACCGTGAGCAGCACAACATTCCTGCTCAGTGAAATGTTAAACAAATTCACAAGAGGTAATCTGACACTTTGAGAAGCGTGGTTTGATTTAGACATTACATGGCTTTAAACTGATTGCTCCATTACTGACACCTCTAATCTGAATGTATAACCTTTCAGGGTCTCACACCAGTACCACCTGTACTCATTTAGGTTCTGTATTATGGCACTTTTATGACAAGTTCTATCTGTACCACTTAAATACTTCAGTAGGGGTGATGACAAAATGAAGTGTGTTGATTTCATGTTTCCTCTGTTTTTCAACAGCACAAATCTGCCCTGATTTCACTATGATATGTCACAGCCGCTCACTTTCTACTATGAAGTGCTCTGATAGGTTGAATTGCAGCTCAGTCTATTAACACAGATTAATGTACTTTTCATGGTCCATTTTCTGGAATATTGGTAACTTGTTCAAGGGGGAGGGGGGGGCTTGTCTATAATGCTACTGCCAGAATCTTAACAGGTATGAAGAAGCAAGAGCGCATCGCCCCAGTTTTTCCCTCCCTTCACTGGTTTCCCGTTCATTACCGAATCCGTTTTAAAATTCTTTTATTTGTTTTTAAGTCTTTGAATGGCCACGCCACTTTTATTTGTCTGACCTCCTGCACCCATACACTGCCTCTCTTTCCCTCAGGTCATCTGACCAGATGCTTTAAGTCGTTCTGAAGCCGCAGAGGAAACTGAGAGGGGATCAAGCATTCTCAGTTCTGGTTCCTAAACTCTGGAACGAGTTCCCTCTGCACATCACACAGCCTCCTTCAGTTGCTGTTTTAAATCTCGATTAAAAAAACACTTTTATTCACAGGCCTTTGACCCAGAGTGACACACTGACAATGTTTTTAGTAATTTTAGTCTGTTTCAGTTGCTTTTATTTGGTTGTTTCTAATTTATTTACTTTGAAGCTCCCCTGTTTTTATCTGTGCTTGTATCTTTTACTGTCTTGGTTTTTATGTCTGGCCTGTGTTTGTCTTTTATGTCTATTTGAGCATACAGCACTTTGGTCAGCCATGTTGTTGTTTATAAATGTTATGTTATGTTATGTTATGTTATGTTATGTTATGTTATGTTATGGCATGTTATGGTATGTTATGTTATGTTATGTTATGTTATGTTATGTTATGTTATGTTATGTTATGTTATGTTATGTTATGGCATGGTATGTTATGGTATGTTATGTTATGTTATGGTATGGTATGGTATGTTATGGCATGGTATGGTATGGTATGGTATGGTATGGTATGGTATGGTATGTTATGTTATGGTATGGTATGGTATAAAATGTTTGTCAGCTTAAAAGATAACTTACAAGTCAAGAAAGTAGCAATTTGTTAAAACATTTAATTATAAAGACCACAAACAGGAAGTCATGAACAGGATGTCGTCATGACATCAATCTGTTCAGAGACCTTGAAGAGTCTCTGCAGCTCAACATGAACAGACTTGGAATAGAGTTTCACTTCTTCCCTTAGTTTATTCTAGAGGAACGATGTTAAAGTTGCCATTTTGGTGTCATGACCATAGACTCTGTATGAAAGATGGACAAACATGCCGTAGAGTTGTAAAGCTCAAACAAGGAACCTCTGGGTGCAGTCACATTGGTATTTCTGCCTCTCACTCTGATCCAAAAATGAACTTGTGAGTAGAGCTGTGGTGGATTACATGAAACGATGAAACTTTTTGGCTCAGGCACACCTGTCAATCAAAGCACCAATGCCCTTAAATACTGGCCTTAGGATCACCTAAATCAGGAGTGTCCAATCATTACCATGGAGGGCTGAGACACTTTTTCTTACCAACCAGTCTCTTCAACTGGTGAGTTCACTGAACTCCTTCCCACTGACTGCTCTTCAGCGACAAAGCTGCTGTGGCAATGATTGGACACTCTTGTTCTGAACAGACAGATTACAGTGTTTCCAGTGGTGGAATTAAACTACAGAAACCAAAACTATTCTTTGTACCAGGCTGCAAACATGTTTATTTCTGCTCTAGAATTTGACATTTTAATATGGGACTATGAGAGGATTGAGTCACTTTTGGATTCAGCCCCCAGTGGACAGTGACAGTACTACAGTCTTTACACTCTTTTTAACTTAGTACAGGCAGTCCTCGTGTTACGGACGAGTTCCGTTCCTATGGTCGCGATGTAACCTGAATTTCCGCGTAAGTCAGAATTAACCCTTTAATACCCTCTAAAGACCCTCTAAATCTCTAAATATGTATCCAAATACCGTCTGTAAATATGTATCGCGTTTGTTCGGGGAACGCGCGGTTGCACGCCTGACGCGCGTTCTCCGAACAGACGCGACCTGTTCTGTTCCGCCTTTCTCCGACCTTTTAATGATATCCAGCTTCGTTTCCATCATAATGGCTTTCCTCTTGGCTGGACCAGCATCGCTAAAAGATCCTGCTTTCTTTTTTGGGGCCATGATGTGAAAAAGGAGGGTGAAAAAAGCGAGGATACCGAGAAAATTACGTAGCACAAACGCAGACACTCCACACTACGCGGCGACTGTCGAAATTGGTGCAGTCTGAGTACCGCGTAACCCGGGAACTGCCTGCATTTACCCATGGAGCTTTCCACTTGGTCCTGACATATATTACAGTACATGAGATGGAAAGTCCACTGAGACATTTCACTTAAAACTGGCTGATATTATGGTATTTTTGCTACATACATATGTGTAAATGATGGTGTAACTCAAATTATATCAAAAAATGATACTTATTTCATGTACTGTAATGCACTTTTTTCCTCCATGGTTAGGTTCTACAAAAAAAAGACATCTGTAAAACTACTGACAGGACACCTACAGCTGCGAAAAAAGGTCAGAAGTGGCTCTTCATGTGATTAGTTTTATAACATGGAAGTTTAAAAATTTTTAGTTGTTGAAACACCAAAAAAATTGGTTTTAAAATGTGCGGTCACGTTCACTACATAATCGGAGCACCCACTGGACAAATGTGGGAGCACTGTCAATGGATACAGCACTAGTATGTATGCACAGAGGGCCAAATAATGGGGTAATGTCATTCACAGAAAAAAGATCTCCACAGGAATGAATCAACGCTATTTTCCCACCTGACAGTCCATCCAGTTCTCTTAAAACATGCTCTCACTGAAGAAGTTAATATTTTGACAGCTTTTGTTTTACATCATAGACAAAACATAGTAAAGCTGCATTTCCACCTTCATGCACAAGTCTACAACAACAAACCTGCAATTAGCTATTTTAATGCACATAACTTATGATACTGGAACAGAAATTGGACCTAGATAAGGCCTGCTCTGCTAATGACCATGCAACCCAGTATCTGTTCTAATGCTGTGCAGAAGCACATGCACAAAGTCAAATATTATCAGGAAAAAAATGAAAAAAGGCTGATACTGCAGTTAAGTGAAATTAGTAGGCGAAGGGCAAGCATTTGTAATCTCCTTTTAATTTAGTCCTTAAATCCCAAATGATTTCCTTTGATTGTCATCTAAAAGTACCTCAAGGAAAATGAATTACGATCTGAAAAAAAGATCTGAATTCTTGCCATGTAACCTAGTTAAATTCTGGCTGTTTGTCAACTGCACTTACAATGTCATCACCAGTGTAATTCTTTTAAAAGAATCAAATCAAAATTTGGTAAGTAAATGAATCTGTACTGAAAATTAGCATTGTGACTTGTTCATATTTGCGGGATTTAACTCCTTCATTCCCTGAACAACACTGACACTTTCTTGTCATTGAAATGAAACTTCAACCGAGAGCGAGATAACACCTTGATCATCGATCATCGTCATCCCATT
Source organism: Pseudamia nigra (assembly GCA_029823295.1). Taxonomy (NCBI): domain Eukaryota; kingdom Metazoa; phylum Chordata; class Actinopteri; order Kurtiformes; family Apogonidae; genus Pseudamia; species Pseudamia nigra. Next base: position 14,409 of record JAQQAE010002553.1, on the reverse strand, counting down.
TCCCCCATGAGTGGCAGGGAAAGATACCAGGCAATTTCTGAACACTCCCGGCTCGTCTGGTGCACATTACCCTAATGGAAATGGGGTAATCTGCTTTTGAAAGAAACATCACTTTGGCAGATTGACAGAAAGTGATTCACACAGAAAACACTTTATCACAAATAAAATCACATTGATAAAAACAAGGGGATTGGATTAAATGTTCCACTCTAAAAACAAAAAAACTCTGTGTCTGCTGTATCTCAAGTGGAGTTTGACTTTGAATGTTTTTACAACCAAGCCGATTCTTCAAAAATGTTTGAACACGTCACTGAATGAACAGCGTATGCAGCAGCTTTAATGCTATAAATAGAATAAAAGCCAACACATCCTGTCAAGGTGATCTATTTTCATCTTCAGCGTTTAATGTGGTGCATGTGTGTCCATTAAATTTATACACTTTTAGCATTATTATGTACTGACCAGACTATACATCAACTGCAACAGAGCTGGAACTCACATACTGTTCATTGTGTGTGAATGATTGCAGGTGGGATATGTGCGATATGATAGTGAAGGTACGGCAGTCATAGGATCCATGTAGGCAAGAGAGCCACAAATACAGATCAGCCCAAGCAGCAAGTGCTAAATAATGTAAATTTAAGACAAAAGGCGCACATTGCAATGTTCTTATAAAGCCGTGGATACACTGTGCAATTATAGAAATATTGGTGTTTACTTTCAACTCACATTGTATGAGTAAATCGTCAATATCGTCACACTGATTATCAGATCATCTGCAACATGATGCTCACACTGTATGTCTACAAACAGCCCATAGGCATCTGTGAACCATCCTGCATATTAACAATAATCAGTAAAGACTGGTTTGAAAGGGCTGCACTAACAACAAGTGTATGTAAACTGTAATTAAAACCCAAAGAAGTACTATGAGTACTAGAAGCAATGCATTCTGCCTTGATAGTTACAGACACGTGACAAAACTTAAAAAAGAGACACACAGGTGGCGTGGAAGATGTGGATACTATGGCCATTCTACAAAAAGAACTGGACATAAGTAAAGTTCATCCATCCAGCATCATAGTGTCACAGTATATTAAAATACTTGTTTGACTGGAAAAAACACCCTGATGTTACCCTGTGACTCTTGCTGGCTGACCAACATTTCCACCATGCCAGAAATTCACCAAAGGCCGTCATCCGTTGTCACTTCCCACTGTGCACAAAACTGAAAACAGTCCAGCACTAAACTGTGTTGTGAGGCTGAAATTTGGATCACCTGTGACAAGTTCGCTTGGCACACTTCCATATCAGATTCAAGAGGTAGTCACCTGGAAAAGATTTTAAACTCACAGGTGAATTAATTTGTTCCATTTCTTGTGTTCTAAATGTGCTTTAGGCCATCTTGTGGTAGGAAATGTGGGAACACACTTAATAGCCCTGTAAGTACTACTACAGTACAACTACTGTACAAATCCATATTATGGGATGAAACATAAGAAAATTTTAAAAATGAAGCTCAGTCAGTGGGAAAATCTCAAGAACTCTGAATTGGTCCCCAAGTGCAGCCGCCAGAACCATAACACTGTAGCTGAGGTGCTACAAATTGGCAGTTTATTAGGCTGGTAATTCTAATAAAACTTCTGCTCTACAGCAGAAGTAGCTCTCTTCATTTCCTGATGAGAGTCAGTCTCATAGCGTTTGATGGTTTTGGTGACTGCACTCGTCCATATGCCCACCTTGAGATACAACCAGTCACAACTAAAGCTTTCTTCTGTCTCCTGGCATCAAGCATCACTAACTGGCAAGAGCATAATGTTAAGTTCATCGTTTAGTCTCCAGTTGCAGACTTTAGACAGTGATCAACAAGTGGAGTACAAAGTGGAGCACAGTGCCAAAGGATTTTCCCGCTTAGCTTTGTCTGTCTCCATAACATCTATTTGTCACGTGTATGCAGAGAGCAGGGAACAGTCCTCAGTGGGAGAATCAATGGAAGGCCTAGTGCAAACTGTACTCAGACAGCCAGAGATGGCAGATGGGTACTGAGGCCCTTTCTCTTCCTCAGGCATGAACAGAGGAGAGGTCTGTCTCCAGGCAAACACTGCAAACGTCATGTCTCTGCCTCGCTGCCGTACCATTAGTGGATTTCACTATTGATCCCCGGTGCGTAAGTTGCTGAGCAATCTGAAGGAAGCACCAAGACAAGAGCACTGCATGTTCTGTTAGCAGCATAAAGAAGCATTTTGCGGGCACTAAGGATAGCAATAAAGGCGAGTGCTTATGCGTGTGCGTGGTTCTAGCCGTAGAGGTGCACTGGCTGCTTATCCATGCTGTATGCAATCCTCATGCGTTCAATTTAACAATGAAGCAAGTCTACACGACGTATTCCCTCCAGCGTGACTGACACTTGATTCAGTGTGACAGAACAAACATCGCTTAACAAACTAGCCTCAGTGCTGCCAAATGCCAACACTGCCAATCAGTTTAAGGTCTTTTTGAAATCACATGCACAATCTATCCTTCTGTAATGCTTTGGCTTTTTTCCCGTAAGTGTTACCAAGGGATAAGATGGACATCTGGAAACAAATGTGATTTCCTGAAAGGACTCTAAGAATAACTTGATCTTAGACGGCATATGGCCAGACCTGCCATGAGCACAACAGCCCCTTCTATAGAATAAGTCACAGTGTTTAAGCCAGTGGTTCTCAGTTAGTCCTGGCTTGTGACCCACATTTTTTACTGGTCAAATCACAACACACTTTTATCTAATTCAACGCAGACAATTGTAATGTTGGACTGAATCAAGGGAAGGTAAATACTATATTTAACTCAAAAATCAAAGTTGTCCAAGATATCTATTGTTGTTCATAACGTCAAATATAACTTTACAGTGAAGAGCTTAATTAAATTATGTAACATGTTAAATTACATACTAATACCTACACAAATATGTAACATACATAAATAGAAGGTACCGTAGTTACTTCTGGAGAAATGGAACATGAAATACCTAGATTTGGCCCTTTTACTGTATATAAATCATATAAGTGTATACTCATATTTTTATCACTGCATTTTAATTCACACACACAAAATAATCTAATAAATGAACAAAACATCCACAACATGAAAAAAAATTGAGACAACAAAGAAACTGAGCAAAAATTAGACCCAGAATGAGTACAGGTAAACAAAAATGTGCCAAATGAACAAAATTATCAAGAAACACGAACAAAATGAGCAACAATCCAGGCATCAAACGCTATGATGAAACAGACTCTCATAAGGACCATTCCAGACACGAACAATCAAGAGCTACGTTAGAATTACTGGCCTCAGAAAGTGTTTTGGCGCTTACACGTGGGGACATATTCAAACTTTTTAAGATTTTTCGGTTTAATGTAACGACGGACTGTCTTGTCTCTTTAGATAGCTGAGAGTTTCTTGCCATAATATGGATTTGTACAGTAGTTGTAGTAGCACTAAGAGGGCTGTTGACTCTGTATCACAAAACAACTGATGGATTACAGGACATTAAGACAAGAAAATATACAGTCACTCTTGACAAGACACTACCCGGTGAATTCGATGAGAGAATGCCATGGGTTGTTTAACACTTTTTATTTCCCACATAATTCCAGACACGTCTTTCCACAGGTTGCATGTCTTCAGGGTTCACAGACAACGTTGAAAATTTGAAAAAAAATAATAATAATAAAATAAATCACTGATGGAGAAGGTGTTTTTTTCACCATATGCTTTGTAATTCAGTCTGAGTCCACAACCCAACAGCTGAGAACCACCGGTTTAAATAACATATGGACTAAAGTTATCTTCTATTTTTGCATTAATGTTCAAAATGTAAATACTGCCTACCGTGAATTGAAGATGGAGAGGTTTAAGACAGCTCTTTTCCGCTGCAGGTGAGGTTGGCCTGTCTACCTTAATACATGACAGTGCAGTGTGACTGAATTCTCAAACCAAAGTAAATGTACGGATACATCGAGTCGCTTGACTGTGACACTAATGTAGGCTGAGACTGAAGCCTTGAAGCCTTGAAATGCATCTCGAACATTCAAATCGTCATTCACTCATCACCAAGTGTATGTTATGTAAAAAGTTCCCCATGCAACTCTGTCAAGTCACTGTCGTCTTACACCTAATGTGCTTTTAGCAAACAAATTACTACGACATATAAACACTATTAGGAGACATATTTCTTCTACGAACAAAGGGATGAGGATGTATGCTGCAGTTTAGCCTACTTGTGGGCAGAGTGTAGCTCAGTCACCTGAAGGAGGGTCTGTCCTCAGGGTGGGCTCAGGACAGAGAAGGATGCATTAGCAGCGGTGAAGCTTACACAAATCACAAAGTGCTCCATCTGACATGCGGCCCTGGAATCCCACGGCACAATGAGGCGCATTTATAGCTCCGATTGCTCTGGACAAAAACATGCTGCAGTGTCTGACGCATGGTAATGAGTAGAAAATATACAGTAAATCACAAAAAGATGAAGCTCCTAGTAGGGGATGCAGCTGGTCTGGAGGTAAGCAAAAGGAACATTACACCAAATAACCTCTTCACTGGGCTAAAAGGATGCTGTAATGCTTGTATCACTCAGTCTGGTCCATCTTTCATAAATGGACATTTACTAAACTAAGTGTTACAACACGGGCATTAAGTGTCACACTTGGGGACCAAGCTGCAAAGATTTGTAGGAACCTATTTTTTCTACCTTGCCTTATGTTTACTCCTTCTGCCATTTCAGGCCATGGCAATTTTTTTGAAATGTGGCAGACTGCAGGTGCAGAGAGGAAATCTGGTACATTTAAGAGGACTTCAGGTTTTCCCTTCAGTTTTGAAAAAACTGTACAGTGACAAGATAATGGTTAAGATACTGTAAATATAGCAGATACAGAACAAAAGGCTCTAACTAACTACCATTTCCTCCTATGGTTGTACATTCATGTCCATGAGTCTCTGTTCTCCTGATGCCCCTGAACGCCTCGGGTCTCCCACCCACGCAGCCTCTTTCTGAGGTTTCAACCTCATTTAGAGGGAGGAGTTAGACTGAGAACAGGGTAAAGTCACACTTTAATAATTGATCTTTTTTACAATCTGACTACCGGTACTTGTGCAATTAGGCTCCATAGAAGACACTAATTTTGAAATTTGGCATACTGAAGACGCAAAGAGGAAATCCATTTGACCATTGACGATTTGGCACAGCTGATCATAAGATAAACATACAAAAACGTTCTTGAATGCATTTTATTTTCAGCCAAATTAAAAAACCCAGACAAAATGTGAGCTCATACCTTAGTTACACCAAATCAATCAGTAAACGTAAAACTTACTATCAGTGCTTACAGCCATACATAGAATCAGATAAAGCTGTCATGTTGACTGCATGCGCCCTGTTTGCAGCCATACTTCACTTTTCATTTGTTATAATCCCCTTTTTAGCTCATTGAACCACCAGAAGTTATTCTGTAATGTTCAGTAAAAAACATCTTCTTTATTCAGACTGCTTCTTTCACACTGCTCTAAATTACACGTACATCGCTAGAAATTTCACAAACACAAACAAAATAATTTAGAAAATAATCACAGAGATCACTGCTGGGAGACGCAATCAAAATTGTGGGTCTGCTGTCAGGACAAACTCTGGGAGACGGGAATATTTAGTCTCAAAAGCCACAAGTGGCGTCCAGTTTGAATCAACTTTGACACTGCTGATCTTCAGATAAACCCACAAAAGAGCTTTGGCATACATTTATGACTTTCAAAAATGTTTCATTCATTACAGCAGAATGAAATAACCCAGACAACACTACATCTTTGGTCAAGACACAAAACCTGTCATGTCTACGTAATGTACATTTTTATAATAAGTTAAATTGATTCTCACATTTCACTAGAATGTGTATTTCAAGTTTCAACTTAAAATTTCACTCCACACAATGTACGCCTTGTGCCTCCTGTTGACCACACCCTTTTCCTGTCTGTGCCATGGATTCCATCATGTCCACACCTTGACACGTTATCCCCTGACGGTCCGGTTGAGTGTTCTGATGACAGTGTCAGTATATTTGTGACATCATAAATATCCATAAATCCCCATGGTGTGTTTAAGGACCAGGTATCTGAACAGGGATTGTGGCTTTTTCTTTCCTCCATGTGAGTTTTGATACTTTTCACACTTTGTCCCTGTTTACAGGATCATAAAAAGCCACGGAGGTGATTTTGTTGTGTTATACTCCTTATGTCTACACTTCTCTTTGGATTTGGTATTAACCTTATTAGCTCAATTAAAAGTTCTTCCAGACACTATGTTAAAAATCCCTTCATTATTCTGGTTGCTATCACGTAAACCAACATGGAATCTTGCATATTTTTTTCTAAATTAACCATACATCTTGTAAATTCTCCACTCACTTTCTGACAGGATCCTGGTGTGATGAGTCAGGACGCGCCCATGACACCTTCCCCCTACCTGGGATCCAAATAACCCTCCGCTGAGCCATTACAGCGCGCTGCGCCGGTAAAAAACACCACCAGGAGCCAAACTGACACAGGGGCATGCGGTTTAGCCCCCCCTCCCCACACACACACCCCCTCCCAGATAAAAGTGTTTACAGTGTCGGGTGCTAATCTCTTGGCTATAAGGCAAGCGGCAGTTTGAATCATCATCGGTATGTGCGGCGCTAGACTGTGGCCTTTGACGTGGTCTCATTACCGCCGGATGAAAGATTCACACTTTATACTTTGTGCGGTGTGTGATGTGAGAGGCTGAAACATATCACAGCATCAATAGTCTCCATCTGCTCTGTGCATCGGCTGTTTTTGTGAGAGAAGTACAAGGCAGGATGTGCAGCATCATCCCCAGCACCACGCCACGATAAGTCCCACAGACTCCTGCACACGCACATCTCCACGTCTTCTTCTGTCACAGCCATGCAAAATGCATTTTCTTCGTATCCCAAATTCGGATTCTGCATTGCGGAGCGCTGCAGGAGCTCCATCCCCTCCGCGCATCCCACTCAGCCCCGCTGTAAACAGCACTGATTTCCCCAGCTGTCACAACGCATCGACCGGCTTCACTGGGAATAAAATGAAAAACAAACTGTTTCTCCGAAATGTGCCAACACTCCCCGTTCTCTTACCTTCTGTAGCGGGCAAACGCGTCCGTCCGTGTGTCCTTCACGACGCTCACACCTGCTCAGCACCGCATCGCTGGACGCTCCAGAGCGGGGAAGAAACTGAGAGAGCCGCGGTCTGGTCCCCGTGGACTGGATGGAGGCTTATGACTGTCAACTTGGGGGGGCGCTAGACCTGCGTGTTCAGTGGGCTGCCAAAAGTGATGGTGGGCAGGCTCCTAAAGAGCCTCAGCATATTAGAGAGGACCTGGGGAACTATTTAAAGAAGTCGCTGTTTATAAAATCTGAACGACACTCACTGTCCACTTTATTAGGTACATTTATTAACACAAATATCTAATCAGACAATCACATGGCAGCAATTCAGTGCATCTAGGCATGTAGACAAAGTCAAGATGACCTGCTGAAGTTTGAAACCGGGCATGAGAATAAGGACATAAGGCGATTTTTATGACTTTGAACATTGCATGGTTGATCTGAGTATTTTACAAACTGCTGATCTACCGATATTTTCACACACAACCATGTGTAAGGTTTACAGGGAATAGTCTGCAAAAGAGAAAATATCCAGTGAGCCACAGTTCTACCTTGTTGATACAGGAGGTCAGTGGAGACTGGTTCAAGCTGATGGAAAGACAACAATAACTCAAATGACCACTGGTTATAACAGAGTAATGCAGAAGAGCATCTGTGGACGTACGTGTCAAAGCTTCACACATGGTGACCCTCCTGTCAGTTAATGTTGAGTCTGGATTTCTATTGTGACATTTGGATGTTATGGTAATGAGTGATATAAGCAACATGAACGCATGGATTCATCCTACCAAGCATCAACTCTTCAGGCTGCTGTTGGTGGCGTATTTTGGGACCTTTCATCCTATATGTGATGTGTTTAAATGACACAGTCTACATGAGTACTGCTGCTGACCATGTCCATCCCTTTATGACCACAGTGTATCTATCATCTGATGAGGGCTAGGAGGTCCAACCCAGTACTAGCAATGTGTACAGAATAAAGTGGTCAATGAGTATAATTCTCTACCCTTCAGTTGAAAAATCAAATAATTCAATGAATGAATAAGAAGAGAACCTGAGCATCAGACTCTTTATTTATTTATTTTATTTTTATTTCACCTTTATTTAACCAGGCAAGTCAGTTGAGAACCATTTGTTATTTGCATTTTACTGTGTTAATGCACCAGATGTGCATTTTCTGAAAAAAACTAACGCAATCAAGAAAATGAACACAAATGAAAATAAAATAAGCTGCAGCATGATCCAACATGAGGAAAATGTGCAAAACTGGGACAAAAAGTATTGATATTAATGGGCATAATATCTACAGTTGTACTTCAGTGGATCAATGTATGTCATTTATATGTAATTCATCCTTTAAACATAAAACATCAGTTGCATAAAAATGAAGGAATTGATTTTTGGTATGTGGTAAAGCCAAAACAAAATCTCAAAATGTTCCTCATATGGCTTTGCATATACAGTATATATATATATATATATATATAGAGAGAGAGAGAGAGAGAGAGAGAGAGAGAGAGAGAGAGGACAGTTTTTATATATATATATACTGTATATATATATGTATGTATGTATATGTGTATATATATGTATATGTGTGTGTATATATATATATAGATAATACTTTGTTTTCCTGATGTCCTTGAACACCTCCAGTCTCACATCCACACCATTCAGACATTAATGACTGCACTCTCAGCCTCTGTCTGAGTTTTCAAGTGCTTTTAGCGGATGGAGATAAAGTAAAGTTACACTGTGTCCGATGGGAGAAAACACATTTATCCTTTGGGACATGAGCTGGAAAACAGAAAAAGTGAAATAGATTAATAGGCCTATGTGAGGAGTGGGTGGCATTATTTCAAAAACAGTGCTTTTTCTTTGACTTGTGGTTATTTGGGGGGCGGGGTTAAGCTGTGTGTGTGTGTTTTGGTCAGATCTGACTCATGTCCATCTGCTGCATCTGCTCACTTCCCCTGTTTATGTCCAGTCATAAAAATGAGAGCATGTGCCTGTCTCTGTGATCCTGATGTCTACAGAGGACTGCAGCAGGAACAGGCCTCTACAGCAGGTCTTCACTGTGATGTTGGAGACACGGGTGTAGATTTCAGCAGGGACGGAGGGGCATTCGCCCCCGTAGAATTACCGTCATACTTCTTATCATGTTTAATCATTTTTGTTCTTTTTGATTTATTTTGTGTCTCACTTTGTTCATTTTGGTTGATTATTCTGATAATTTTTGTCATTATTTTGTTTATTTTTGCTTATTTCTGTTCACCATTTTGATATTTTTCTAAATTATTCTGATAATTTTTGTCATTATTTTATTCATTTTTGCTCATTTCTGTTCATTATTTTTATATTTTGCTTATTTTTCATTATTTTTTTCAATTTTTGTCATGACTATTAGTTTAATGAATTATTTTGTTCAATTTCTTAATTACTTTCATTTATTTGTTCATTGCTGCTTGATATGGAGAATATTTTCTCCATTTCCTTGATTAATTTGTTAATTTTTGTTAATATCTGTGTATTATGTTTATAATTTTTCATTTTGTTGCCTGTTTTGTTCATTTTTATGCTCATTTTTTGACTTTGTTGATTATTTTACTCACCCTTGTGGAGATTATTCTGAATAGTTAAATTATTTTCTTCATTTTTCATTAATTTCTGTTCATTTATTTCATATTTTGCTTATTTTTTGATTATTCTGTTCACTTTTATTCATAGGGATTATTTTATTCATTTTCTTAGTTAGTTTATTTATATTTGTTCATTTCTTTTTATTTTGTTCACTTTTGGATTGTTTAATTTGTTTTGGTAATTTCTGTTCCTTCTGTTTATTGTCATTCAGTCTTTTTTCATGCTTCTTTGGTTTATTTTCCTGATTTTGATTCATATTTCTTCCTTGTGTGGATTATTTTCTTTATTGTTCCATTAATTTCTTGTTGATTTTTGTTCACTTTGTGTAACCATTTGTTCATTTCCTTGATTATTTTGTTCATTTTTAGTTGCTGTTCAGTATGTTTATTATTGTTCATTTTGTTGCCTGTTTTGTTCATTTTTGATGATTATTTTGTAAATGCTCTGTATTACTCAGTTGATTTTGTGAATTATTTTGTTCAGTGTTTATTCATTTCATTAATTTTTTATTCATTTCTGTTCATAGTTTGGATTATTTTATTTTTTCTCGATTATTTCTATTAATTATTTTTTATAATTTTTTGAGTAATTGGATTATTGTTTGTTTTGGTGCTTTTTTTGTTTATTTCAATTTATTTTATTGATCATTTTTCCATTTTTATCCATATTTCTTATTTCTTTAAAACATCCAGTTATCATGCATCATTTTTTTTCCATTTTTTTTCAGAGTCTTAATTAATGTATCCTTTTCATCATTATCATTACTTTTTCCTTATTATTTATTTTTATCATTTTTTATTATTTTTATTGATTATTATTCATTTTGCAGATTGTTTTATTTTTTCCAATGTTTTTATTCATTATTAATCTTTTTTGGATCACTTTGTTTATTTTTTTTGAGTTTTCTTTGTTCATTTTGTGGATTATTCTCTTTTTTCCCCAAGCATTTGACTGTTTGATACATCTGACAGTTTTGTTAATTTTTATTTCTCACATGGTCATGTTTATTTATTTATGTCTGTTGACTTTGTGGAAATATTTTGATCTTCTAGATTAATTTTTGTTCACATCCTTGATTGCTTGATTTAATTTAGGTAGTTTTTATTAATTCAATTCATTTTTTTTCCTAATTTTTTCATTAGGTCGTCCAATTTATTGACAGTTTTGTTCATTTTTGCTAGTGTTGTTGTTTATTTTGCTCCTTGTTGTCCATTTTCTTGACTCTTTTCTTCATAGACTGCTCCCTTCACAAACCTAAACAGCAAAGACACAAATGGATGCACTAATATTTCACCAGAAACCCAGAAAACAACGTGTCTGATGTTCAAAGTAGTTCAGGTAGATGCCTGACTATAAATGTTCCCGCTTCACCAATGTTCGACTGAAACCTACAATTTCTCATAAAACCATAAAAATATAAAGCATCCGAGCTGATATCAAACCAGTTATTACTACTGTACCTGTGAAAATCAATACAGAAACATATGAGATTGCTCATCACTTGGCCATGAGCCACCGGCAGTGTGTGTAATCTGTCCAAATGTAACCTGATTAACGTCTCTGGTGTTAAGTGCAGCCGTGCATCATGTCTATAGTGGCTACTAGTGGCAAACACCAATTTGAGAGCGTCTGCCATTATTATGAATCAATTTCGCCCTGAGATGTAATAAAGATGATAAATCATGGGTTTCTTCACATTAAAAAAAAACATTTAACCTTAGATACAATATTTTAACACAGTGTCTTGGCATTTTATAACACTGCTACGAGGGGCCGTTATTGTGCTAATTAGATTTGGTGTTATCTTTATTTATTTATTTGCTTTTAAGGCTGACTTTTTTAGTTCATTTTCAGCCAAAGAAATGTTAAACACTACTGAATAAAGCTTTAAATGGCACTCATCTCTGTTTAATTTGTCTAATACTTTAATTTATTCCCATTTTATTTTAATTTGTACTGCACTTTTGGTCAGTGTCTTTTGTTTCTAAATGTGCTTTTCTCCATTATAACTCAGATCTGACAGCTCCATAAAAATACACGAAACTATAAAAGCACACAGACACTTTTCATTTAACCTGGACTAAATCAAGACGCTTTGATTTCTGTGTTTTTATTGTGTCCCACATACAGAGTAGCTGCCCCCAGTCAGTCCTCCAGGTCCACTAGAACCATCAGAATCAAAAGGATCATCTCGCAGGGGGTCTACATGATGGTATCTGTGCCAACAACATAAAGGGGGTGTGGTCACATGAAAGAGGTGTGGTCTAAAGTCACTCATCTGCATTTAAACCAGAAGACACTGAAAAGCCGAGGGGTTTCACATACAGTCCCTGACAAAAGTCTTGTCACTTATCCAAGGTGTGGGAACAATAAACAATAACTTGACTTGCAGTTGATCAACTGGAATCAGAAATGACTTAGATGAAAGGCAAAGCCCACTAGAATATGCTTATTATACAAAAATAAAGATTTGTATCATTCATTGAGTTTAACATTTAATAGGGTCAGACTTTGCTTGGACAAGAGTCTTGTTTCATACAAAGATAATACACACTAGCAATTATATTTTATTTAGAATGCAGGAACAAGATACAGTAACGTCAGAATATAAAGTCATGGTGCCTTGGAAAAAGAATTGATATCATCTGTGACTTCCATGAGCTTGGAGGAATGCATCAAATATGTCTCAGCATTAATAACTCATTTATAAAGTCATCTTGAATGACAAAGAAAGCAGTTTTGCGTCATTTTCCAAGCCTCCTCCTTCATCTTATCCCAGACATGCTCAATGCTGTTCATATTTGGTGACTGGACTGGCCAATCCTGGAGAACTTTCAGGAATGTGGTGGCTGAGGTATGAGAAGGAATGCCATCCTGCTGAAGAATTTACCCTCTTGTGGTTTGGAATTAATGTGCAACAAGAAATTTTTGATGCTCAGCTGTTGATATGGCTATCCACTCGGCAGATGTTTTGCACACCCCATAGTGGATGTTACTCCATACCATGAGTTTTCCTCCACCAAACTGTTTTCTGGGTGAATCTTGGGTCCATCCAGATTCGAGCAGGTCTTCTGCAGTATTTATAGGGACTTGCATGCCATTCAATGGATGGTTCATCAGAAAAATCATCCTTGTGCCACTTTTCCACTGCCCATTCTTTCTGCAAGCTGTGGATTTTTTTTGTTGTCTTCTGTTTAATGCTGGTTTGTAAGCACTAATTCATCCATGGAGACCACTGCCTGAGAGAATTTAACAAACTGTTCTTGTAGATACAGGGGCTTGTTGTGACCAGTTCTCATGTAGCTCGGCTGCAGTTAAAAACAGGCTGTCGAAGCAACCAATGGTCCGCTCGAACAGTGGTCTCACGGTATCTGCCTGACTTGGGCTTGTAATGACCATCACCAGTTTCTTTAAATATTTTTTATCCTCTCCACTTGACGTTTGGATTCATTACAGACGTCTGCCACCTCAGCAGCAGACTTGGTCTTCAGACTTTTGATGATCAGTACTTTGGTCTGTGAGTTGAATCTTTGGCATGTTGATAGAAGTCAGGTTGGACGTCACTTGAAGGTCTGGTGTCCTGGGTTTTCGTTTTACACACCTGAGAATTTGTTAATTACAGTATTTGTCACAGGTGAAGCTGCAATCTGTGATTGCTTGAATTATTTAAGGTCACAACAAGACTTTTGTTCTTGCAAAAATAGATGTTATAGGCTTTGTCAATCTATGAACACTTTTTGACAGTTTCATTTTGCCCCCAGTTATTAAAGTGGAAGCCATTAATGTTAAAATGAACCACTTATTGTAACAATTGATTAAAAATAAAGCCATACGCCATTTTAAGTTACTATGCCTCTATGCGACATGACTTCTGTCAATGACTGTAAAACTGAGGTCAAATTATGAGCCCCCTATGAAAATGTGATTCTTCTTCTACTTTGTTTCCATCAATAATCTTCCTCTCAGATCTAAGGCTGTCTTTTGTTTTTTGTCATCATGCTTTTACAAGCGACCCCTCTAATCCTCTCTGTAGTGAATACTGGACAAATGTTCAGTTTTAACTTCAGTTCACACACTTGGATCATCACTCAGTCAGAGAGTGGGTGAGTTTGCGTTATGCCTGAATAAAATGGATCTATGTGTAAAGCAGTTTACAAGAGTGGAATGTGTAGACCAGTGGTTCCAGGTTTCCAGAAAAGTGTTACAAAATTATAGAGTCAGTGAGTGTAAAGCATTCATTTGTGTTTACACATTGGTGTAAAATATCTCCTGAGATACACTGTTTGTTGTGTGTAATTATACAGTATACAGATGTGGATAAAATTGTTGGTACCCCTCTGCAAATGACAGAAAAACCCACAATGGTCACAGAAATAACTTGAATAAATAAAAATTTTATGAAAATTAATCAATGAAAATCAGACATTGCTTTTGAATTGAAAAATTATTGTATTATGGTATTATTATTGTACATATTATTCAGAAATTTAAGATCAACAGGACTGTAGCCAACCTCCCTGGACGTGGCTGCAGGAGGAAAATTGATGACAAATTGAAGAGACGGATAACACGA
>JAQQAE010002552.1:0-22058 GCA_029823295.1 Pseudamia nigra | reverse complement strand
GTATAATGGAGGACATATAGAGCCTGCATGTGAATCATGTATGAAAGGTTTCAATAAAACATAGTCCACCAATCAATGCTTTATTCCTTCCTCTACAGCTGCTGGATTATGAGAGTCGCAATTCCTACACTTTTGCTGTGGAAGTTTCCAACCCATTGGTGGATGCGAGGTACTTAAGGAAAGGCCCCTTTAAGGACCAGGCAACAGTGCGGGTCATGGTACTCAATGCTGATGAGCCACCGAGATTCTCTCAGGCTCGGTACCATCTGGACGTGTCTGAGAATTGCCCCCCTATGTGCTCTGCGGGTCGGGTTTACGCTGTGGATCCAGACACAGGACAAAGCACCAACATCAGGTAGTTATTGCACCATCAGTCACCGATTCGCACACTCCATCATAAACTCTCTCTTCTCTGTCTTTTTTTCCTTCCTCTGTGGTCACTTCTATCTTTTTCCTTCCTATTCTTGCTCTTGCCGGTTTCTGCATCTCAGGTACTCCATCGATCCCCAGTCAGACCCTGAGGCTCTTTTCCGCATTGCCTCTGACACGGGCTTTATCAGCACAGTAATGGAGTTGGACCGTGAGCAGGAGCAGTGGCATAATATCACTGTCATCGCCACACAGAGGGGTATGTCAGCCCCTCTGCCCTCAGGCATTATGAGCAACAGCGATACTCAAGTCATATGTCACTGCAAGCAGCGCCTAGAGATTGGAATACAAAGTATGGAGCAAAAATTATAGAAATTCAGCAATCATTTTCTTTTGCTTTCAGACAATCCAAATCTTGTGTCAAGGGTTGTGGTTTCCATAGAGACACTAGACCAGAATGACAATGCACCAGAGTTGGACAGGCAGTACACAACGTCTGTATGTGACTCCAGTGCTCCCGGTCAGGTACATTTGTTTTGTTTTTGCCTGATAAGACTGTTATCATCCATTCCATCTTAAGGAACTGTTTTTTTATCATTTCAATTTAGAATAATAGTAATAACTTCAATTTGCAAAGCACCTTTCAAGACATGTAAGGCACAAGATAAAAATGCCCAAAATAAATTGGGCTCATCCATTCTGTGACATCTGAAATAAAGCATTCAGTTCTCATTTTCTGCAGGTAGTTCAGGTTCTCCGAGCCATCGACCGAGATCAAGGAGGTCAGGATGTTCCGGTCCACTTCAGTATCCCCCCAGAGTCCAGCTCTGCCCTCAACCTCACTATCAAAGAAAGTGGAGGTAATGCCGCATTTCTGTTTTTACACTTAAACCTTTTAAATCAGGGGTGTCCAATCATTGTCACAAAGGGCAGAGACACTGCACATTTTCTTTCCAACCAGTCTCTTCAGCAGGTGATTTCACTGAATTCCTTCCCACTGATTGCACTTCAGTGAAAACACCTGCTCTAGTAAGTAGCTGGAAAGAAAACATGCAGTGTCTCGGCCCTTTGTAGCAATGCCTGGACACCCCTGTTTTAAATTAACCAGATCTGCAATACAGTAGATCACAGTTAATAATCGGGGGCACAAGTGGCACCACAAACTAAAAATTCATTAGCTCATATGATGTTCCTCTAATCAGTCAAAAAATTTTATATATTTTAATATAACAAATATATGTGACGTGATGTAAAAGGTATGCACTTATTGCCATAGCTGTAACAATTGGTATGGCTTTGTTAATGCTACTCAAAGATTAAATATTTTCTTCAAGGTAGGATGTCATTAAATGAGAGCACATTTCCTTTCAAATGAAACATTCCACTTTTTTGCTTCAAAGTAGACATGAAAAAAAGTCACTATATTGCTTTCAGTTGAGAAAAATGAAGGGTGTTTGCTGTGAATCGTGGGATTATTATAACTAAGTTTTTTTTGCTCTAGAAATCAGGCACTTTGTCAGTTTCTCAAACTAAAGATTCCTTATCATTAGTTCCTTACCACAAAAAGGATTTGGCCTTCATGATCATCATTTGTTCCAGGACTTTTTGCTTTTAATCCTACACTAAATGAGCATATTTTCACAATGTAGCGCACAGTTTTGAAATTGTCTTTTAGAGTCATTTTTTGGCCTTCAACAAACCTGAATTAGTGACATGAGTCACTGAGCGAAGGTTTCGGAACAGCTTTTCATCATGTTGTAATTCCAGTGATCTGAAGGAAACAAGACCTTTCTAGTTCCTTTTGACCCTGTTTAAAAGCGGTACAAAAATCTACGCCATGATGAAGAGTGTGACTGACTTATGGTTAAATATGTCACTGACAGCTTTAGTTTCCAGTCACTCTTACAATTTCTTGCTATTCCTCAGAGAAGAAACTTAGCAACTGCCCTAACCATGATGTTTTGGCTTCTGTTTTTCATAGTTGGAGGAATCAATTACATATTATTTGTTTAGTCTTTTGATTTGGAAGGGACGTGTGTCCTTTTCAAGTTGTGCTGTTTCTTTCTCTCTTTAAGGTGTTTGATGATCTTGTTTTATCTAATCAACAGTTAAAAAACAAAACTCTTGCGACACAAAAAATAACAATTCAGAAGCTTCACAATCAAGCAAAACTGACACATGACCAAATAGTTTTTAGGTATATTTCTCACCATCAGTAAGTCAACCCACTCTTTGAGAACAAAATGGCAAAAATGTGTGTAGGATTTGTTTTGGTGCTATACCAAAACAAAAATGTTCACAGATTAGACCACTTTGCCTTTCACATTAGTCTTCAGACATGCATTTGGCCTACCCATTTTTTTTACTTAAGTAAGTATGCCAGTGTCAAAATGAAAAAGATGTTGATGCACAATGAGATAATGCATGACACCGTCCAAAACTGGTGGTAGCTTTTTGTGCAGTGACTGTGTTTAATGTCATATTTTGGTTTTATTTTTCAGGTGTGACAGCCAGCCTGGTGCTCCAGTCAGCTTTGGAGCCCCTCCCTGGCTTCTCGTCTTCCTTACTCACCCTATATGTGCCAGTTGTGCTGCGTGATGGGGCCTCTGGTCTAACCAACACTGGCACAGTCACTGTGACCATTTGTCCCTGTTTGCAGGGGGGCATGCAAACAGAGGACAGGGGGAGGCAAAGGGACAGGAGGTGGGAGAGACACGTGGTTTGTCTCCCTGTGCCCTCTGCCTCTCCGTCTCTCATATTCAGTTTGGTCACCTTACTGGCCATGCTGGCTTGTGTCACCACTCTGCTGGGTGAGTTCATCAGTCCATTAGTGCACTCCTGCAGAACTATAAATATGTTGTTTGTGACTTTTGGGAAAGACGTTGAGTAGTGATGTCAGGTTGCTTCTGTAATGTCTAAAGAGTATGTGACCATGTGTCTCTTTTTTGCCCTTTAGTGGTGTGTGCACTCTCTCTGTCACTGCGCCATCAAAAAAGAGACTCCCACTCACCCTTCGAGGAGGATGATGTCAGGGAAAACATCATATCCTACGATGATGAGGGAGGAGGGGAAGCAGACACTGCAGCTTTTGACATTACTGCTCTGCAGAGCATGCATCGAATTCAACACATACAAACCAACAGAAACATGTGAGCAGTCTCATAACAAAATCAAAAAGTTTATGTTTGCAATAGAGGCTTTTGGGAGTGTGTGTATGACTGCATGCTTCTCTGACATTTATCTTGTGCCGCAGATGGTACACCCAGCAGAATCCGCCCAGGGCCAGAACATACAGCTGGAGTCGTAACCCACACTCCGGCCTGGACCTTCAGCGCCCAGGCTCAGCTCCACTCTATGGGCGCTTCTGCTACGGCATTCACACGCTACCTGTTCTCCGAGATTATCCAGCTGGGCCCCTGGAAACTGGTTTGCAGCTAACTCAGCTGACCCATGGGTTCACTGGAGGTCATATTGGCAATTCCCTTGTCATTCAGAACCAGAGCACCTTTGAGCCTCTGCTGCACTCTCCTGAGATGAGCTCCAGCATTAAAGAGACAGAACACATGGTGGCAAAGAGCAAAACCAAAGAGAGAAATGAAGGCACTGAAGCGAGTGCTGCAGACGCAAATAAGAATCTAGACTTGGTTAAGGTCAGACAATGAAAATATGAGGAAAAAAATCACTTTAAGTATTTGTTTGCAAAATCTACCTACAGAGTACAGTATTTGTAACATTTCAGTACTTTATGCTTCGTATTAAATATGAAATATAAAGCAAATTTACAAAAAAGCAACTGTAAAAGAAACGTCAATTGATTTCAGTGTCAGCACAGGCATGATGTATTGTTACCTTTGCCAATGAGGTTATGTTTTGTTGGCGTCTCTTTTTGTTCACATCATAACTTGACACGTTATTAATGGATTTGGACGAAATTTCTTACCTGTCCTCATAATTTCATCTAAATCCGTTAATAACTTTTTGCGTGGGATAAAGAACAATTGATTGGATTCTGGGAGTGAACTGGATCATCGCCTGGATCCAGAAGATTTTTAAAGGATTCATCACCATTGTGAGATGGGACCAAATTCAACATTCATCCTTGTAACAAATAACACCCAGAAAATTTTGCCCCAAAACAATACACAACACCATAATAAATTCTATCAAACCACAAAGCTTGATCCAGCTACAGGCATTATTCTGTATATACTCATCCAGAATGCTTAAACTTACAGGGGTTGAGGAAAAAATAGCTACTATACGGTAGTAAATAAAGCACCTGACACCAAACTGTAATGGAAAGTCTGCTGATTCCATAGATTTGTCCAACATTTACAGAGCTAGATCCAGAACACAGCCACCATTATGGAAAATTTATTTTTGATGAATGTCTATTGAACTAATAATAATGATATGTATGTGATTCCAAATGCTAATGGTAGGTTTTCATGGTCAAAGCATCCATTAATGAGACTCAAATGAATGTAATAGTATTACTTTTGGGTGTAAAAAATTTACAAAGGAAATGAGCATAGGTTCACATGATAATGATAGGTTTTCACGACACTGAGCTGCCTTCATGGAGGTCTGCGTTCACTGAGTGCTTTCTAGTTCTACACGAGATTTGTAGAAATAACTACATCCATAGTATCACAGGTGACAAAATCTCAGCAGTACAAGACTGTGATTCTGTAGAGTCTGTGAACACTAAAAGTGTTCAGTTAGCCCCCGTTTAAGAGTTTGTAGGATGCATTGTTTGCTATTCTACAAAAACTGTTTTTTCCACATAACTGAAAGTATATCCACTTCACCTAAATGTTGAGCAGCAGAGATTTGAGATCTGAGAGAGAGATGAGAAATAAGTGAATCAATAAACAATAATAAATAAAAAGATAAAATAACATTACAGAAACACTGCTACTGTTTATAACAATCAACAAACAACACAAGGCATCTCATATTGTATACTTGTACAAAGAAAACTACACAAGCTCTGTGTGTAAAAAAAATTAAAATTTTCCTTCTGCTCGACCTGCTGTTATGTACCCATGAGCACAATTAAGCAAGAAAATACATAATCGGATGGAAGAGAGCTAGGAACAGGGCCCAGCTTTATTTTGAATAACAAAATATTATAAATCTGATTTTTTTTTTCAGAATTCATACATGAAGGTATTAAAAAGTCAGTGATTTTGAACAGATTCAATAGAGTTTATGTGATGATTCATCTACAGACAAAGCTAAAGACTTGAATTGTTGAATCTCCATCCATGAATCACTGAAGTGTCACAAATACTCTGTGAGTGGACTCTCCAAATAAAGTGTTAAAAAAACCCAAAGCATGCACTTCTGAATAATTTTATTTATTTTCTTTTCTTTTACAGACAAACCCATCAGAATCAGAGTTGACACTAGGAAGCAATGTTGGTGATCTGACCTACTGTGACCCAAATGAGTCTTCATGCCAAAGTCACACCAGCTCCTCCTTAAACCACCAGGAGGAGCGACCGGGGTCATCGCAAACTCAGATCAGCACTGGAGCCACCAGCTGTACCATAGATGACATTGACACTAATTCTTCCATCACATCTGTTTCAGAGCAAAATTATTCAAATAGCAGTAACATCAACCCTCCTGTTTACCTGAAAGGAGACGCATACAGCATCGTGGGCTCGCTGAATCCAAACAGAAGTGGGACATGTATGAATGGGACTAACAGCAGTGGATTGTACCCAGGGGGGCTGCACCTACTGGACATGTACAGGCTGCAGAGGAAGGATTTGTCCCAGCAGCCTTTGCCCTTACCTGGGGGAATGTTTGGAAACAACAGAGGCTGGGCAGGCGGTGGGGTGGAGCTTGCAAGAACAGAAGCGTCCGCTGTCGCCTCCAATCTACAGCCCCTGCACATGGAAGACCTCCTGAATTTCCGTCTGGATCAGGTCACCTTTGACCTGTCACAGCCACCCTATGATTCACTGCAGACTTATGAGTTTGAGGGCCGTGACTCAAGGGCTGAGTCACTGAGTTCGCTGGAGAGCGACGGAGAAAAGGACAGCAGCAGAGTGGTGGGAGGGATGGAGGAGTTAAACCAGAAATTTCAGCGGCTGGTGGAGATCATCCAGGAGAGGGAAAACGAGAAACAGGGAAAGGTAGCTGAGGGGGGTGAGAGCGTACATGCTACTCCCTCTGAGACACAACCTGACAAAGAAAACAAAGAAAAAGAACAGCAGAGATGGGATTTCTAGGAGACCAACACCACTATAAGAGAAAAGAGAGAGCGAGGACAACCCTGTTGACAGTGATGGATTTTAAACTCAGCGTGGTGGCAGCATACACCGACTGTGACAGCAATCTTGTTTTACCCCCACCAGGAAAATCCAGGAGGCTGACAGTACAGTCAGGATTTGTGGTGGAAATCAGTGCACACTGTATAGCTATCACTTCCACTGTGTTTATAAAATGCATATGGAATCTGTCACTTTTCACACTGTTCTTGTAACTGGTATTAATAATGCACTTGGGCTTTCAAAGCTTAAGTTATGAAATATTTACTTTTTGAAATATTGATTCCAAGCCCTGAAAGCTGCATTGTTTGGAAAAAAAGCGTCATCAAATATTGACGGGAATTGTTAAATTTAATATTGACAGTATAATAGGAGCACATTCACTTGGAATT
Organism: Pseudamia nigra; assembly: GCA_029823295.1. Classification (NCBI taxonomy): domain Eukaryota; kingdom Metazoa; phylum Chordata; class Actinopteri; order Kurtiformes; family Apogonidae; genus Pseudamia; species Pseudamia nigra. Next base: position 15,013 of record JAQQAE010002552.1, on the reverse strand, counting down.
TAAACACAGCATTTGCAACTGAAGAGGTTTAAAATCACACTGCCATGTGTTTACAGACAGTCTCTGATGAGTCTGAGTCCATATGTTGCTCTGTGTGCATTTCTGTTGTGTTGAGAAAATCCTGCAAGTTGTGACCATAAACAGAACGTCACTATGCAAGTTGCACCGGAAATGCTCAGATTGTCACAATTGGAGGCTGTTGTCTACTGTTGTGAAAGTACAGTAAACAGTGTCCATATGAAGATGTACGTCAAACACGGCTTTATGGTTGTTGTTCAAGACTGGACAGTATTTGGAATGAATCACATAGGAAATGAGGCGTCTGGTTTGTCAGCATAAGCTTTCAATACACAATGTACAGAGCTTCCTGCAATTTCACCCACACAAGATTATTTATAATTCACTTTTGTGTTGGCATTTGCTCAACTAGAATTATCGCCAAAGCCTTATTTAACTCCCACCTATTAAAGGGACAAAATTAGGCAGAAGCCATTATGTGATGTGGTACACTCTTGCATTGTTCCTGTGATGAGCCAGAACAACAGAAGCAACAGCAAAATAATAATTTATTTTGAGATGGTATAATGTTATTCTGTCTGTCTGTCATTTGACAAAGACTCATTTCTGCAGCTATTTCAAAACAATTCATTATTCAGAAGGTATCAGGATGAGTTATTAAAATAATGACTTTATTTTCAATAATATGATCAAATTTATTGGACCTTGCACAATCATTCCAACTCTCTTTTTTCCTAATACTGGGAATTTAATGTAGGTCTTAATCAACCAGTCGGCTAATACGATTGTGAGGCTTTGAAAGTCAATTTGACAGAAAATCTTTGGCACCCTGGCAGGAAAAATGAGGTGTTAAACAGGCTAGACCCCTCAGGCAAAGAAAAGGGGGATATTACATAAAATGACGAGTCATCACCACACTGCATATTGTCAGTGCACTCTGAATGTCTTCTAGCAAAACTGCAAGTTCTTGCAGTGAATAATAAGTATTTTTTTTACAAATAAACATTTTCTCAGACACATTGTGAACTGATCACAGGAACAGACTGAATCTTAACAATGAACTAAATATAGACACGAGTTAGAATGTGAAAGTCATTTTATTTCCACTTCAAAAACCATCCGACAGAAATAAAATAAAGTAGCAGTAAATTAAAATGTGTTTGAAATTCAAATGTTTAAAGAGCATATTTAAGGAGCACTGAGAGGATTAGTGTGTAGTCAAACCCATCAGTGTCTGACCAGGCTGTTTGGATCCACAGCATGTGGCAGTGCAACGCTGCCACCTAAAGGTACATAGACATAATGCATCACTAAGCAGCACATTGGAAAACAACCAAATCATCAATGTAGTGGTGAAAAATGAAGACCAGATGAAGTGTCAGGATATGCTTGCTGAGAGCAAATCTCTTGGTTATGACTCATATACACCAATTTCCTTCAAAATAAGATAGTCAGATTGTATGAAGACAAACACACTCAGACACTCATACTCAAGGGCTGTGGTTTCATTTGAATGTTGTTGCTGCCATTTTTATGCAAGGATCCCTGGATGTTGAAACAAAAATGAGTAAAATTGACAAAATGAGCAAAAGTGAACAAAGTAATGTACAAAATCAGCTGAAACAGGCAAAAATCAACAACAAAATGAGCAAAATTGAATTAAATCATGTAAAAAATGTGCAAAATCAAAATCAAAATGAGCAACTATGAACAAAATGATGTACAAATTGAACACAAATTTGCCAAATCAACAACAAAATAATAAAATAATGTACATAATTTTTAAAAATGAGTCAAATCAACAACAAAATGAGCAAAAGTGAACAAAATCACGTACAAAAGTGTGCAAAAATTTGTCAAATCAGCAACAAAATAATGTACATAATTAACAAAAATGAGTTAAACCAGCAACAAAATGAGCAAAAGTGAACAAATCAATGTACAAATGGACACAAAAAAGCAAAAATTAGCAACAAAAGCAAACAAAATAATGCACAAAATGAACATAAATGAACAAAATAAGCAATAAAATAAAAATTAAGAGACAAACAAAAATGAAGCAAACTGAACCAAAAAGGACACAGTAATTCAAAAAAATGAACCAAACAATCAAGGAAGGAAACAAACAAAATAATCTAGGAAATTTACCAAAACTAAACAAAATATCAGTATTTCACAGCCCAAAAGTTACATAATGTCAAAACTACTAGTAAAAATGAATGGAAATCTGCATCTGTGCTCATTCTGCTTAGAGATTTTTATGTCAGGGCTTTTTACAGGGCTACACAGGAAAAGAGTTTTTTTTACATGAACAGTATGCAAGCCCAGTAATTAAGAGAAAGTAGACAAGGATTGCAACCTCTAATTCAAAGAGTCACAAGCCACAAATGTTGAGTAACACTGGAGAGAAAAAGCAAAAGAAAACTCTAATAGGAGGAAGCAGAGATGTGGCATTTCCTACAATAAAATCCAGACTTCTGTGCACCGCGAGACCTCATATGAAGTCATGTAGATCATAATCACGGTCAACCTTTAACAATCATCTTTAATCAGAGAGAGGTTTATGACGGCCCTGGGTTTGGCTTCATTTGGACCTTTTGCTGGCTCTGTTGCAGGAAATTGATGGATCAGTGTGGGCTGAGGAGCATATAAACTAGGCTGTTACCATTCCTTCTTTGTCATTTTCCCTTTTCACTCCTTTGTTATGTCCTATATATGTCCTATTTCACCTATGTAGCAAATATGCTGACCGAATATGGAGATGATTTACTCACAAACAGAAATGTTAACTTACTGAAAGGACAGATTTGGCATTTTTTACAGACTACACACATGTATGAGTCACATTGGGCTTGTCCACACAGCTCTCCTTGTCTAACTTCTCTCTTGTTTCCATTGTTAGGAGTTAGGAGGCTTGAATTTCTGCTATTTATAACTCACATCAGTGGTTTTCAAACAGTTACATCTCAGAGACAGAAAAATCCATTTTATCTCTCCTCAGGACACAAATCTAAAAAAAAAAATACCTCAAGGACCAACACTTTTATTGACTCTCCCACCATTAAAACATTGTGGAATTAAATGGACTTTGTTGAAATGTCAGAAAGTCAATTGCAGATAAATAAAGTCAACAACATCTTCTAGACTGAGGAGTAATTTTAGCTGCAGTAGGCAGTGGCACACTCACACTGACTGACAGACACATGAAGCAAACAGCTGAAATGGGAACATACACAAAAACATGACTGATGTCTGTTTCTACTGTCAGACGCTGTCTGGAAGTTTTCTACAATGTTGTAATTTTGTTGCTATTTTTTTTTTTTTTACATCATTTTCATATTGTATCTTTTGTTCACTTTTTCATCTTGTTGAATCTTTTGTCATTTTTTTGGTATTCTTGTTTACATTCTGTTTCAGAGGAAATTCTATTATAACCAGGATTTAAATCTGGATTGTTATTTTACTCTGACAACAGTCACCCCAAGAAAAATAGCTTTGTGGTGCATTTTGGGTCCTGACCCTAAATTTGGAAAAGACAATCTTGCAGTCATCTGCACCAGAGAAGTAAAACCCAATTCTAATGAAGTTGGGACATTGTGTAAAATATAAATAAAAACAGAGTACAATGATTAGTACAGTAAATCCTTTTCAACCTGTGTTCAGTTGAATACACTACAAAGACATGACATTTAATGGTCAACCTGTTACATTCTATTGATTTTTTTTTTGTAAATATTAACTCCTAAATTTGATACTTGCAACACATTCCAGAAGAGCTGGAACAGGGGCAACAAAACACTGGGAAAGGTGAGGAATGCTGAAAAAAACATCTGTTTGGAACATTCCAACAGGTGAACAGGTTCATTGGAAACAGGTGAGTGTCATGATTGGATATAAAAGGAGCATCCCTGAAAAACTGAGTCTTTCACTGGCATGGATGGGGATGACGTTCATCAGTTAATGAACAACTGCAAGAGATAATAGCCCAACGGTTTAAGAACAATGTTTCTTAGTGTTCAATTGGGATTTTACCATCTCCAGTCCATAATACCACCAAAAGATTGAGGGAATCTGGAGAAATTTCTGCAAATAAACAGCAAAAAACAACATTGAAGGCCTATGACCTTCAATCCCTCAGGCGGCACTGCATTAAAAAACTATCATTATGTAAAGAATATTTCCACATGGGCTCAGGAACACTTCAGAAATCCATTGTCAGTAACACAGTTCATCGCTACATCTACAAGTGCAAGTTAAAACTACCATGCAAAGGCAAAGCCATATATCAAAAATACCCTGAGCTCATCTGAGATGGGCTGACGCAAAGTGGAAAAGTGTGCTGTGGTCTGACAAATCCACATTTCAAATTGTTGTTGGAAATCATGGACATTGAGGAAAAGAGGAAAAGGACCGTCCAGATTTTTATCAATGCAAAGTTCAAAAGCAGAATCTGTGATGGTATGACAGGGGTGTTAGTGCCCCCCATGGGTGACTTGCACATTTGTGAAGGCATCATTAATGATTTAAGGTACATACAGGTTTTGGAGCAACATATGCTGCATCTAAGCAATGTCTTTATCAGGACATCCCTGATTATTTCAGCAACACAATGCCAAGACACATTCTGCATCTATTACAACAGCGTGGCTTTGTAGTAATAGAGTAGGGGTATTACACTGACATGTCTGCAGTTTACACCTGTCTCCCATTGATAATGTGTGTATGAAACACAAAATATGACAACAGAGACCCTGGACTGTTGAGCAACTGAAGTCATGCATCAAGCAAGAATGAGAAAGCTTCAACAGTTAGTGTCCTCAGTTCCTAAACACTGATTGAGTATTATCAAAAGGAAAGGTGTTGTAACACAGTGATAAACATGCCCCTGTCCCAATTTTTTTGGAATGTGTTACACACATCAAATTCAAAATGAGTGAATATTTGCAACAAAATAAAATTCATCAGTGTAAACATTCATGTTGTCTTTGTAGTGCATTCAAATGAATACAGGTTGAGAAGGACTTGCAAAAATTGTATTCTGTTTTATTAATGTTTACATAATGTCCCAACTTCACTGGAACTGAGGTTTGTATCTAACATGTAGCCCTAACCCCCAAAGAGTTGCTAGTGAACTGATGAATGTTGAAATTATTGTTAAACTCTTTGATGGACAGGGGGCAGCACAGTCAAACCACTGATTTAAAGTCATCCGTTTCATATTTTAAGTTCTTGGTGAAGACAATAACCACTAGAACATCATTAAACTGCCTTTATACTTTTTGATATACTGCATATGAATATTACTATTGTGTTTTCTGCAAACAGGACAAATACCCACTATCAACCCCAACTGGATTTAACATCTTCATTATTTCTGTGTTATGTATGAACGGGGCTGTGTATTTGGCCTGGTCTTAGTTTGTCTAGGTCTTCGTACACTCCAGGGTCCTTAATGTCTTGGTCTCAGTCTAGGTGATCTTGACTGCTACTCTACCTATGAATCCATATCAGACCACACTTGAATCTACGCCAATGCCAGTGTGCTACAAAGTGAAATAATATTCAGAACAAGAGTGCTACTTGTCATACACAGATTGCACAGATCACATATCAAAGTACAAATGTGCTGTTTTGACTGTCTTATATCTCACTTGAAAGTGTCCAGCATTATTTTTGGCAGTCATCATCATCATAAGCTTGGCCACAGTTGATTTTAATATTGAGTGAGTTTTTTTAATTTAGCATTTAATCCCACTGGACACATGAATATAAGACATCAGCAAAAGCATCAGTGATTTACCTAGATCTTCACTTTTCAAAAGAAAAATAACAGATGCAGTCTTCTGTGACGTATCCACACATATACCCTCTCTCACAGATGTTTAATTTATCATCTATTCACATAAAGGTATGGATATATTTAGAAGTGCAGGCATAAAAATGTTTCTGTTTAAGGCAGGAAGTTAAAATGACCTCTCAAACACAAAAAAAATCAATGTAAAGTCACATGAAATCATACAAGGGTGAAACTAAAATGACCATCTACAAAGTGGAATATTTTTTTATGATCAACATATGTGTAATAAAAGTCCACATGGAGCAGCTTTTTGGGAGTTTTACATCTGTGTGAATCGATCATCATCTGAGAATGACATGTTGTAAACGCCGTCTCTCACTTCTTCAGTGTGTTCCTCGTCCGGTTTCTTGTTCTTTTTGCTAGAAGAGGAAACAGAATACAGGATGGGTCAAGCCCTATCAGATGTATTTCAAAATCAGAAAGGAGGAGCATCTTTTATCATTAGATTACCGTTTGTTTTGGACCAGAGAAGTCACAAGAAAAAAGACCAGGCCAGCTCCCACAGTTCCCATGACCACCCCAAATACGATGAGCCATGGAGGGGTGTCATATTCCACTGGAGGTGCCAGGGTAGCATCGATGTCAACAAAATCCAGCGTCTGGTCATTTAGCAGAAAAGCTCCATTGATGCGGTACCTTGATTTCCTATTGTAAAAGTAATAGATTAGGTTTGAAATTGAATACCGGTACTGATGATTTCCTGCTTTACTTCTGGCTGTCACATAGCACATACAGTAGCATCGCAGTATGTCATGACTTCAAGATCAGCCACAACCCTAGTGCATAACTAACTGAACTCAGTACCAGTCCTGATCAATGAATGCTCTTCTATCCATCCAGCTGACACATTTCCCATCCAGGAGTATGACTGTAATGTATTTTATTCTGAAGTTAGGCCCTATGGGTCAAAACTGGGAGGGACAGGACTGAGGTTGTCTATGTCTAATGTTGTGGTTAAATGTCACCAATTCATTTCAGCTACAAAACAAACAATAACACAAACAGTTGTATTTAGCAGACTGACCATACTGTATAATGTAATAATAGGCAATGCTAGCATTAGCTAATGTAGCAGCAAATTCACACTAACAGACAAGGTAGTGTAATTAAGGATTGCTTCATGACAGAATTCTCTGCTGATCTTGATAGTGTAACTGCTCAATCATATCTACAACAGTTACCTGTTAAAAACTAAACAAACAGCTGCACTTTTATAACCCTTGTGATCTTGACATTTGACCTTTTGTCTCCAAAAACATGGCCATGGGTGCTAGTCCCAAGATCATTCTGTATACCAAGTTTGCTGAACTTACGTAGCTTCATTTGTTTTTGAGTTAGAGTACAGACAGACAGCTGGACCGTCCTACCCGTGTTATCAGAGCTGAGGCTATACAGACCAAAACTATTCTTGTATCAAGCTGTAAACATGTTGAGATATGACATATGAGATTTCGGCCTTGAATTGTGAAGCGCCTAGAGATAATCAGCGATTATGATTGGCGCTATACAAATAAAGATTGTTTGATTGATTGATTGATGTTCATTCTAAAATCTAACTGAGCATTACAGTCCTCGTAATATTGTTGTCGTTGTTCTGTCCTGCTCCATACTGTAGGTCTTATGGCTCCGCTCAAGATTTTTAATGAAGAGCAGAGTCATACCACCAAATACAAATTACTGCAGATGAATGTAAGCTTTCTTTGACAACAGAGGTCCTGGCTAAAGTGATTCTGCAATTCTGCCTCCAATGCTGTATCCATCAGTTAGTTCACCATTTTTATTATCCCTTATCTCAGTCAGGTTTGGTGTTTAACAATCAGCAGAATAACCTAAACACATTTGGCCCTTCTTATCGTCCTCCAGCTTCATCTGAATCTGTCAGAGCTCTGGAAATCAATGCATCTCAGCTTGAGGTCCTCTTTAGGGTCATTATAAGCTACAGGCTGAACTGTGCTAGTTCCATAAAGAAGTTGGCTGAAGCTTTGATTCTTCAGTCAATTTTAACCCAGAATCTTCAGAAAAAGTACTGTAATGTGGACCCTGCATATTGGTAAAGTTATACCAGATTCAAAGAAATGTATTTGTTGCTCAGCGTACTGAAGCTACTGCAGCTTGAACCCTGAAAACCTGCAAAAAAAAAAAAAAAAAAGATGCATCATAACAAGGTGCTTAAAGAAAACTGAATAGATGCCTGCAGAGCAAAGGAAGAAGCAGTTCCAAGGTCAGTACATTCAGTGAACTCCGTTACCTACCAGAGACATCATCACAGTTCCATGTATTTCTCATCATAATATACTTTCCACAGCTTGGTCAAGGATGATAGAAGTGGAACATTCTGACCATAGACCTGTGAATGTCCCTTTGTAGTTTAGGTTATTCTGTGTCACTGATTTCTTCTGTCACTACTATGTCACAGATGACACAAAGTAAAGTCATGGGCATATTTTTCACTTACAACCTCTCCCCTATCAAAGTATTTTCAAGTTCTGTGCACTAAATATCCAATTTATACAACAGTCTGCAAACAGACATAAGCATCAATATGAATGGTGACATTTAATGATATATCCTCTGATCTGTCCTGAAGAGAGAAAAAGAAAAGATAATAGGAAATAAAATAAAAGCAGTGATAAATGATCCTACAAGCAAAACACCTAAAATACTTCTCTACTAGTAAAAGTAGTCATTTGTGCAGTTAAATGGATCCTGGTGATGTTTACTGTTTTAGTGTAGGACAGACACTTCAGAATAAACCATTTATAATGTTTGATCATTTGTATTTAGCAGTGACTCTCTTTGAGTGATGCTTTGGAACATCTGTGCAAGCATATATCACAAATACCCCAGCAAAGCCTGACATCAGGAGTTTTAAATAACTAAACAAGGTATATATGAGAAACTCAATGTTTGATGTTATAGTATTATTTATTTAGAATAGAGAGATTATGTTTGGATGAGGAGATGAGGAGGAGATAAAAATGAATGTGTGTGGCCATGATTTTTAAAGTGTACCAATGGGCAGAGGTGCGTAGTGTACCCAGATTCCCACTGTTTAGCGGTCCATAATCTGACAAATTTGCAGGCAACCAAAGTAAGGATGCCCCCTCATCACTGAGCTGTGGCTAATCATAACTGAGTAGAAGCACATTATTTTCATCACAAAATATAACTGAGTAAGATTAAAAAGTATTCTACAAAACAACTACTCTCAGAACTACATTAATTTGAAGAAAAAAAAACCTACTCAAGAACATGTAAAAGATTAAATGTGCTTGAGTACCACCCAATTCTGCCAATGGCATAAAGTGAAGTCATGAATGATTGGAGATTGGACAAAAAAGGCTCTGAGCTGTCTTCCTGCCTGAACTAATGCAAAGCTTACTTACCATGGTGCTCCAATTTACATTAGACCTGTTTTACACTTTGCTTCTAGATATGTTTAGATTTACCTACAGGGCTTCATCATTCTCAAAGACCATCACTGTCCTATGAGAACTACCTATTTCTAAAAGGTTTACTTCTCATCAAATCTAATGCTGACTTCAGGCCCGTGTCATGCATTTTCAAACAAATCCAATAGGATTTTACATGGGCTAAGTAGGAGGAGAATTCACAAACGCACACAACATAAGCCAATGAGATGTAGCAGAGTGAAAGATCATGGCCAGTGCAATACAGTACGTTGCATGTGCAAAAGGGCATCGTGTTATTACCTTATAGCATTGTGCACAACACCTCTTTCAACAAGGTTTGCAGGGCTCTGAGGCGACGTCACCACGAACCAGAAAGACACCCGCATAGTCTCTTGACACACGAGTATGTTGGAAATGCTGGTGAAATTCCAGAAAACAATGAAGACCATTACATCTTTGTAAATGATAATGCACTGGTTTAATTATACTGAAACAGTATATGATGCTATTCAGAAGTGAAGGTGCAGTTTACTGATAGAATAGAAACCAGATGAAAACAGTCAAAAGTGTTCTCACTTATATTCCTGATTGTTGTAATTCCTCATGGCAAAAGCCAGAGATGACTGGAAAAAGAACATTTCATTGTCGTTCCAAACGTACTGCAATGACAAACAACATGCTGACTGACTGCCACATGACCTTTGTCACTAAAGTCACAATGTAATTTAATATATGACTACAAACCTCAAATCAGTTTATGCAGTATGGGAAATTCACTTTGAAATACTACAGCGCTGTTAAAACACATAATCTGGAATTTTATTGAACACCACATTTGTCACTGTTAGTTTGGTTATGTTATTCCTCGGTGGGAGGAAATTCTGTCATTTGAGTGTACAGCACTTTGGTCAGCTGTGTTGTTGTTGTAAAGTGCTCTATAAATAAAGTTGGTATGGTATGGTATGGTATTTGTAAATATACACCCATTCTTTATGGTTAAAATCAAATTTTCACATCGGCTGCTTCAATTCACATTGTTTTAAGTAAATTTTTGGCCTAAAATAGTCCTTGTCTGATCCACTTCCATTCATGTTGCAGACCTAAAGTTGAGTAATGGCTGTATATTTACCAATAAATAGATATGTCAAAGAGAGTTTTAATTGCACTGCTTTTTCCCACAGCGTCTGACCACGTTCTGATTTAGGATTACACTAAAACTATTGATTGATGAAATTAATTTGTTTTAATTCAAATGGAATAAATGTAAATGTACGTACAGCTTGATCCCCCAGAGCAGTTTTGATGCTTAATCGGACTTTAGTGGCAAAAGGAGACTCTATAAAGACAAAATGCTGTATATTAATATACTGTACACCGCATGCAGAGCTGAAACTGTTGACCTGTATTCACACATGATTTTGCAAGTCTCACAGCTGTTGAATTAAACACATGACCGTTTGAGGGTCATTTGTTCTATCCTTGGAATGGTTCAGAAAGTTTGCAGTAAAGCCTCATAAGAGCTTGTAATAAGTCAAACATTTGAGTTATGTGTCTAATCCGAATTTTCCAGTTAAGAGATTAAACGCTGCTAGAAGCAATGAGGAAATATGAAGCTGTTTGCCCTGCTCACAACGTGCCTAAAAAACAGGAATATAAAGGTGCATTACTGTCAAGGGGAGGTTGGTTTTCCTGATGAGCACTCACCTGGCACACAGAGCTGGTCAGCCAGAGCAGATGTCAAACAGAGCAGGAATAAGACCTTTTCCAACATTTTCGCAGAGGCAAAACAAAATTTCACAGGCTCTTTGTCGCTGTCCAGTGATTTGAGGTGTCAGCAGAGGAGCTTCACTGGGCACAGGCTGAGGTTTAATGGTTAAACTAGGACACACCTGAGCCTAACCTTTTCTCCTCCCTTTAAAAAATGGCCACAGTCCTTCTGAGTGGAGCCGCCTGACCTCACTGTATAACATGGAAACTGTAAAGTGGAGCTGCCGTTGTCCAAGTGCCACTGTTTACTCTTGCTCCCAAGGAGCCAGATAGGTCCACTAATGTGATAGAGGCTGGCCTCATGTAGAAAAACACAATGTTACTGTTTACTCAGCACCACACTGTACTGGACTGTATGGGGCTGATATTTTACAATGCCAGGTACATTTACAGCTACATTTATTTTGTTTGACTCCTTTTTATTTGATGAATTTTGCAGATGAAAATGACAGCAGTGATACATCTGACCATATCTGCTGACAGTTTTGGTCAAGATCAGCAGCAGGTGACTTTGGAGCCAGCCGTGAACTTGGCATGTGCATATTATTCTGATGAGTCACTCTCAATTCAGCACAAAAACATGATGATTTGTCAGTTTTTGCCTCCTGTAAAAGCTCTACTGTGTTTAATCTCCACTCCTCATAAACACCGTTATCACATTTTGCAGTGTGATGTAGATAATACATGTTGGACCACTCAAGACCAGACTTTCAAACAGATTCTGCCTCGCTTAATATGCATTACACAAGGGAGAAACCATTAAAAGGCAGCTACTAAATCCAGTAAAGAAATCCTCTTTCCCTGATTTAACATTAGTTTTGGTTAATCATCTATTTTCATCCCACTGTTGTGCCTGCATGTTGGTTAATTGTTCAACTACAACATGAAGGCAGGCGGGAACAATCATTTATGAGAAACGGAGTTGACATAATGTGTGGTTAACAATAAATGATCTTTTGCTCTCATAAAACGTCATATTTTACAAACCAGACAACACCCAAGCAGGAACAATATTTAAATATTACACTACAGTGGAAAGCTGTAAACGCTGTGTTTTTTTATTATAGGACTGAGCCCAGTAAAGATAAGTGTTATGTTGAAATGTACTGTTCTTTTACTATTAAAATCAAAGGTATGATTAGGAAGATTTGAATAAAATGTAAAACACTACTAACCAAAGACGTCTTTTTTGTTCTTTTCCTAAAAATTGTATTTCTCCCATTTTGATGTGGGCAAAGTACCATTCCCCAGTGTTGAACCACAAAGTGCAGGTATTTTCTTGAGCAGATGATGGCAGCAGAGGCATTATGGAGCATTAAGACCACTAAATGTAAGTCTATGCTCATATTTATGATTGTTTCCATTTTTGTTCATTTTGTGATTATTTTCTTTCACATTTGTTCATTTCTTTGTTTGTTTTATTCATGTTGACCATGACTATGATGATTTGGTGCTTAATGTGTTTGATGTAATGTTGTGAAATACATTTATTTTATTGATTATTTTGTTCATTTTTGCTCAAAAACCATATTTTATGATTGTCTGCATATAATTGAAAGGGCACAGCACTAGGTTATAGGTCTCGAGCTAAAATCGTTTGGGAACTAGTTCACTAATTATGAAACAAAAGAGATGCTGCTGAAGCGCCATCGCAGCGGGAGGAATATGACATGTATTCTTCCAGATGCTCAAGAGTCATTAAACAATGCCCCTCTCCATGCGCTCTGTCGCCCCCTGGCGGCAGAGGTCGGCACTGCATCTCTCAGCCATACTGGGTAGTAGGAGTGGATCGGAGCAGGCGGTCTGTCTCACAGGGACACTCCTGCTGCGGGAGGTGATAGCGTCCTCCTGCCGCTGCCAAACAGCCTCTTCCTCTTTGGAGACGGTGTCCGCAGCGGGATGTATTGATCTGTTGGTTGTAGATCTTTACCGGCGGATCCTCCATGCGTCATCCCGGGGAATGGACCAGCAGGAATCCGCGGTGGCGTCTGCAGGGAGCTTCATCTCCCTGAATGAACATGAACAGAGGTATTACTCAGGTCTTCACAGTCTGTGCCAAGCTGACACTTCAGGACAACTGTCGTCTGGCAAAGTGGCGGAGCTCTTCAAGGCGTCTCAGCTACCTCCCGAATCCCTGCATAAAGTGAGTGAATCGCACATCTGCGCCTGCTTGGTCATCACATGTTGTCAAGTGTGAACGTAGAGCTGCGGCTGCAGTTCACTGGAGCCCGGTGATCTGCAGCAGGCACTGGGCTGCTCCAAAGCCCAGCCTCTGCTCTGTCTGTCATAACATACTGACACATTTCACATCTGTCATAACACTGACACGGTCTATGTGTCCATCCAGGTTCTTCATGCTGCACCTCCTCTGTTCCCTGTGTCACAAAGACAGACTGCCTTCACTGCATTTTCAAAATATCACAATAATGTCAGTAATGTTTTCCTATAGCCCAAGGTTTCTTTTGTTGGGTCCAAACAACAGTAAAACCTGAAGAAAGTGGTGTAAAACCCTGAAATGCAGTAAATATTTACATTTTACTAAGTTAAACAGCGTATATGATACTGTAGACATTGTTTTTATATCCATTTCAAAGAAACAGATCTGCAGAATGGTTGTAATGTAGTAAGTGCTTATGGTTTAGATAAAACATACATGAACAGTGGCATGGCCCTTTAAAGTGTTACCATTGCATTTACTGATGTTTCAGTACACAGCAATGCAAATTCATTTTAATCTGAACAGGGACAACAAGCATGTAGGTGATGAGATTAAATCTATGACATGTTTCTGTTTTTCATTCACTCGAACATCCAGTTGATCAACTTGGTGTCATTTTGCTGAGCCACACCAGACATATAAACATATTTCTGCAGTTCAAATGAACGCAGCAGGTTGCAGCCTCCGTTCACTCCATCCCCGGTCCCTGGGGGTTGTGTCCTGGTGATCGTGGTCCATTGTGTGTCTGTGTGCTGTCAGGAAGTTTGGCATTGAGCTGCGCTTCCTTCCTGTCCGGCCTGGACATCTGCCACCACATGGGGCTGATTGACACACAGGCCTCTGAGCTGTGTTTGGCCCGGCTGCAGGATGCCTGCACACTCACACTTGGACTCGATGCTGACTTCTGGGTCAGGATCTCAAACACTCAGAATAAGATGTGTATTTCCTGCAGGCTATGTGATGGGAGAAGTTTTTGTCTGTTACTGTGAGTCCATACAGTAGAGCCAGGCAATAAAATGATCATTTTTGGTATTGTGAGATAGTTGTATGTCATGGTAGTTATATTTATTGTGATATGCATTTTTCAGTTGTCTCTAGGATTATTTTTAGTTTGTTATCCAGCTGAAGAAGAACTTTAATTATGCTCTTTTTTCATTTTTGTCCATTTTATTGATGGATTTTGTTCGATTTATGTTTATTTTTGGTTAATCATTTTGTTTGTTTTTGGACATTTTATGATTATTTTGGTCATTATTGTTGATTATTTTGGCATTTTTTGTCCATTTATTCTTTTTTTTCAGTTTGTTTCTGTTTTGTTGATTATTGTGTTTATTCTTGTTGATTTTATTTATTGTTTGGTTTTTGTCCATCTTCGTTACTTTGGTTTTTTCCATTTTTGTTGATTATGTTTTGCTTATTTTTGTCCATTTTACTGATTATTTTGTTCAGTTTTTTTATTTTGTTCATTAGATTTCTCATTTTGGGACTTTATATTTCAGATTTTGTCCATTTTGTTGAAAATTTTCTCCATTTCGGTCAACTTTATTGATTGTTTTGTTAATTTCTATCCATTTTGTTGCATTTTTTTTTTTTCATTTTTGTCTGTTTTGTTGATTATTTTGTTCATTTGTGTCCATTTTAGTCACTGTTTTGTCCACTTCTTTTCTGATTTGTTGATTATTTTTTCATCCTTGTTGATTGTATTGATTATTTCATCTTGTTTGTGTCCATCTTTATTAC
>JAQQAE010002551.1:0-22060 GCA_029823295.1 Pseudamia nigra | reverse complement strand
TGTCCAATCATCGCCACAAAGGGCCGAGACACTGCAGGTTTTCTTTCCAGCCACTCATTACAGCAGGTGTTTTCACTGAAGTGCAATTAGTG
Organism: Pseudamia nigra; assembly: GCA_029823295.1. Taxonomy (NCBI): domain Eukaryota; kingdom Metazoa; phylum Chordata; class Actinopteri; order Kurtiformes; family Apogonidae; genus Pseudamia; species Pseudamia nigra. Next base: position 21,968 of record JAQQAE010002551.1, on the reverse strand, counting down.
GGAAGCAATTCAGTGAAATCACCTGATGAAGAGACTGGTTGGAAAGAAATAGTGCTGCGTCTCGGCCCTTTGTGCCAATGATTGGACACCCCTGCTCTAGGCTTTCTTGAACCTGTACGATGCTGTCTGTTATAATAAAGTATTTTTATATAACTGAAGACAGTGTCATCGGAGCTCTCTTCTACATTATCTTCACATCGAATGCAGTACCAGTATACTTCAGATGACAGCTTTGCACACTCATGGAATTCTCTCATCAGGCTCACACGGTAGTCACCTGTTTTCAAATCACAATTTGTGCCATTTTTTGTCCTCTTAATGTGATTTGGATGATCAGGAAGGGTGGGTACAGAGTCAATAGCCCTCTTAGTGCTGCTACAATGAGAAGATTTCAGTCAATCTGAAAAACTTTGAAATTGTTTTAAAGTTAGTTACCAAAACCATCAAATGCTCTGATGAAACTGGTTCTCATGAGGACCATGCCATGAGAGGAAAATCAAGAGCTACCTCTGCTGCAGAGGAGAAGTACAGTCCTTATAGATTTGTACAGTAGTTGGAGCACACGACAACTGATGATCTAAAGCACATGAAGAGGATAAGAAATGGCACAGATTCCGGGATGTTTAACACATGCACATTCGTACATGTTCTTTTATAGGGTTGAAAATGATGAAAATAAAAAAAAAACACTGAAAGAGAAGGTGTGTGTAAACTTTATACTGATAGTGTATTGTACATTGAACCAAATATTGAAGCAAAATGATTTATCGCTTCAGATCTTAGTCTTTGGGGAACTATAATAACCTTGCTTGATGGATTCAACTGGCTTCAAACAACAACAGTGGAAGTGGTGTGGCTCACAGTTTGTCTTACTTTTGATATGAAATTATCTTATCATTTGAGATCTATGAAATCTGTTGTTTGCTGTGAATTTTGGTGCCAAATGATGGATGATGGTGGTGAAGGAGCTGAGAGCACCGGTGGACAGGGCAGGCCCTTACACCTGAGCAGCCAGGGATGGCTCGGCCACATGCTGCTCGCATCATTACACTGCCTCTGCCCAGACCTCTGGAGCCGCCCTGATTGATGGGCTCCACCAGGCCAAACGGCCCTATGGAGGCGTTCCATCCAGACTGTAGCCCAGCCCATCCATCTTGAGTCCCTAGCAGAGAGTCACGTTACTGTACGTCTTGTCTCGGCCATAATCCCACTGCCTGATTAAATGGGCCGCTGGGTGCACTGAAGGCACGGTTCAGTATTGTACACTAAGTTGAGAGTGATACACTAGGAGGTAGGAATGAACATTTGATTAAATAAAACATCAAATAGCAGCTTGTTTTTAGGTGCAATATGCATTCATTTATTGGGGATTTGTTATGATTAGTATTGGTATTATTAGTATTAGAGTTTTATATTACTGTTGGTACATTACTGAATCAGCAGACTTTCCACTACAATTTGGTGTCCGTTTCATGTCTGTAACTTTATTTCCTACCTTACAGCAGCTATTTTTCCTCCACCCCTCTAAGTATAAGCATTCTGGATCGCTATATCTGGAATATTGTCCATACCTGGGATCAAACTTTGCAGGGTGATAGAATCTATTTCATAGTTGTGAAGAGTCCTTTAAAAATATTCTGGATGCAGATGTTTATCCAGATCTTTCCTAGAATCTAGGGTTAGGTTTAGGGTTATCTTTATGCCATTTCTGATCAATCCTGAAAATTTCATCCAAATCTGTTCATGACTTTTCAAGTAATATTGTGAACAAACATAAACTAACACCCATAAAATCATAACCAATTTGGTGGAGGTAATAAACAAAAATGACTCTTAGGAAATATAATAATGCATATTATATATATTTTCCCCAAATAGACCACTCTAAATCCTACATGTGATACTTTTAACTAAAAATCTAACTACATTTCCAATCATTACACAGTATAGAGTAGTTCAAGGTGATATTTCGTGTTGGTGTATTTAAGTACCATGTTCCAAAACTGTTGCTCTGTATGAAACGCACTGGTAGTTCCAAACCAGTTTTATCATATCACAGGTTGTGGTATTAATCAAAAGAAGCACTAAATCCCCTTTGCTGAGCTTTAGATACCATAATCCCAAAGATTATACTTCAACATAAATTTAGCTTGCCGCTTCAGGTGAATGATATCGTTCTGTTGGCCTAAAGCAGAGCCAGGTTCGGACGATCACTGCAAGTTTTCTGCTAAACCGAAAGAGACAGATGAAGAATTGAGTCCTATCGCAAATTATGTATCTTGAGCTCATCTTAGAACACAGAGGGAGGGGCATGAATCGCACACTGACAGCCATTCCTTCCATTTACTCTAACTGACAGCCTCCACATTCCTGACAGTGCACTTAGTGTCCATAGCAGTGAATTCATCAACATGCAGCCTGTGAGATCATTTTCAGGACATGACAAAATTACTGACATGCCATTTCTCCATCCACAGGGAAGAAATGGTTATAACAAATGAATGCCTTACCGCCTGGCCCTTCGGATGCTCTGCCACTGCAGCCAGATGCGGCAGCCAGATGCACACAGCTTGTCTGCTACCTTGCCGCTTCAATAACTCTCATTATGGTAATTGTTGCTTAATGTTTTCATAATCTGCTGCTTACAGGAAACTGTTTTCCTTTTTCTAATACCATAGTTGCCTCCCTACGGTCCTATTTAGAGCTCTATTTTTTAGAATCCATCTTCTTTTTTTCCATTCTCCGTGTTTTGTTGTTTTTCTTTTTTCCCCACACCAATAATGAGTCGGGAAGCCTCCCAGCTGGCTGCTTTCCCTGATCGAAGAAAGTGTCGGGCTGAAGGGCTGCTGGTTTGAATGAGTGTTAGGGCCATCAGAGAAAGGCCAATGTATTCCTCTGCTCTGATTTAATGAGTTATTCACATGCCATGTTGGCACCAGCGCCCAGCATCTGGCACTTGGGTGGCCATGCACATTCACAGAGTTTACTTACATTTCACCTTTGCCGTTACTCAGAATGAGTGATTGCCCACTTAGCCTTACTCTATGGGGCGTTTCCATCCCAAAAACACACACATGCATAACACACTGGGTAATTTGCTTGGAGTGAAAATCTATTACATGGTGGAGATGAACTCAACTACAGCGTGCATTATGGGGCCAAAAGTGGCTTTATTTTCAAGTGAGTATTTGTGTTCATCCTGGAGGATGAATTAGTGGCACATGACCAGTGATGGGTAGAGTAAACAGAAACAACACTCTCCTAAAAGTACTTCATAATTTTAATGACTCAAGTAGAAGCACTCATAACAGTAAGTACTTGCATAAGGGTAAAAAAAGGTTTGTCTTAAAAATAATATCATGTTGAATTTATAAGTGCTCTAACAGGTTATTTATCTACAGGTCAAAAGAATGTAAAGCTCATATTAATTGTCATTAATCCATAGGCAAATCTAAAAATACATGTTAGACACTGCTTAAAATTTGCTTATTGGAAGATTTATCCCATAATTTGTTCATTTTTGTTGATTTTATTCATTATTTTTGACCATCTTTGCACATTTGCGTCTTTACTTTGTTGACTTTATTCAATATTGTTGATTATGTTGTTAATTTTTGCTTATTTACTTGATTTTACTTGATAATTTTAGCTCACTTTGTCACTTGTCTTGTTGAAGTTGTTCAGTTTTGCTATTTATTTAGTTCATTTTTGTTCATTTACATGATGCATTTGTTATTTTTTGTTCATCTTTGCCATCTATTTGGTCGATTTGAGGTAGTGGTTTTTGTCTATTTTCTGCTCTTTTTTTTAATTAATTTCACTCCTACACATTGAGATGCAGCTGCATGTAACTGAGCAGAGGTCAGTTTTTTCATCATATTTTGTTCAGTTTATTTTGATCATTTTTATCAATCTACTTGATTGTTTTGTTATTTTTTCTCACTTTGTTGTGTATTTATCCAATGATATCCCCCCTGCATTTCTATTTGTTCTCTAACTTTGTGTTTTCGCTGTAGTTCTGTGCTTCCACTCTCTCTTCTAGGTCTTAAATTGTAAGGCACCTAGAGATAGCCTTTGATTATGATTGCTCTTATACAAATACAATTGAACTGAACTGAATTGAATTATCTTTTACATTTGAAGAGTAAAATACTGAAAGATGTTTTCATTTTTGGATTCATATACTATGCAAATATTTATATTTTCATGTATAACACAGTTTTGGTCCATATTTGTCAATTATTTTGTTATTTTCTTCAATTTTTTAATTTTATTATTATCCATTTATTTTCATGACTATTTTCTTCATCTTTGTTCATTTTGTTGCCTAACTGGACAATTTTCTTTAATTTTCTTGATTATTTTGTTCTTGTTACATTTACCTTTTTCAATTTTGTTGCTTTTTTCATTTGTGTCAGTGTTCCATCCATCCATCATCTTCCGCTTATCCTGGTCAGGGTCACGGGGGCAGCAGCCTAAGCAGGGAAGCCCAGGCTTCCCTCTCCCCAGCCACCTCCTCCAGCTCCTCTGGGGGGTCCCCCAGCCATTCCCAGGCCAGCTGAGAGACACAGTCCCCTGAGGGCCCACAGGACATTCATCATGATAAGGGTCTTCTGAAATGCTCTTAGTCTGACCTGTCACCTAGGACCAATTTGTCTTGGGAGACCCTGCCAAGGCCAAATTGCCCCCCGACAACATAGCTCCTAGGGTCACTCAAGCACGCAAACCTTTTTTTTGTATTTATTGTAATATTATATTTATTTTATTGATTATTTTGTTTCTATTTGGTTCATTATTTCATCCATTTTGTTTATTTTCTTAGTTATTTTGTCAAAATTTAGGAGCATTACTATGTTGTATCGCTTTGTTTAATATTAAACGTTTCTCTTTAGTGACTGTGTAGGTTAGCGTTCAATCAGTTCTTGTCTTTCTGGTCTGGTTCAAGAGTCAAGAGACTTTATTTACCATTGGTGCCAGTGTGACTGTACAGGTACATAAGAATGCGACCTGCATTGCTCTGAGTCAGCAAAGAAAGTACATAGAGATGTAAAAAACCAAATGAATAAAACATAAACATGCCATAAGAAATCTGAAAACACACTAGGCACAAAAAACATTACAACATAAAGAAAAAAAACATATGTAAAAAAAAGTGTTGGATAGTCGAGTAATGGACTGCACAGACAAGGCAACAGGCATAACTGGAGCTTGACTCTGACACCTGTGCCATGCTGCAAACAGAAGAGAGCGCCATATTTAATCAACCATGAAGGAATATTTAATACAGGTACAAGATCTGCATGAAAAGTAATGCAAATGTGCAAAATTGCATGTTATTCAAGCAACATTTCCTCCATACTGTTCCTCTCTGTCATGTTTTTGTGCATAGCTCTGAGTCACAATAATGACCTTTTCATGACCAAGGAGCTCTGATTGGTTGTAATTGTTGATGTTTTACTTTAGGTAGAGAAGAACAGACAGACCGACAAATTGAGTGATTGATTGATTGATTCCTTCCTTCTAGGCTTCAGCTTAGCCAGAGATCAGAGGAGGAGTAGCCATTGTAGCCATTGTAGCCTGAACATGAAACATTACAACATCACACATCATACAGGTACAGTATGCTGAGATCCAGGCTGGTACAGCTTATGTTTGGGTGTTACAGTAATTTATCATAGAATGTTTTGCTGTGAACATGATAAACTTGATGACAATAAAACATACTGTCCTGATGTTGAGTGGGGGGAGGGCAGTCTGTATAGTTCTGGGCTCATGTGACTTTTTCCAAGTGTGGAAGTTTTAAGTTTTCTGTTTGGATCAGGTCGGCACCAGTTGGCAACTTTCCTAATCATTATATTTGACAGACTCAGCACTGACAAATGAGGATGGTATTTGAAATCTGTTTTTCTTTGTTTTCTTTTCTCTTTCTTTCTTTTTGGGCCAGGGACCCCTGAGTGTGTTATCAGCAATACTAACGACTGCCCACTTCATTTTTCTCTAATTATCTCACATGTGCATTCTGTCTGCCCATGACATTTAGCAAGGGCTTTTTCACTAAGTCACAGGGCAGGCTCAGATGCCATTAGGTGATAAGGTTCATTTATTGTGGGGCTCTCATCAGCACATTTTCCTGCCTTAAGGCATAAAATACAATCCACACTGATTAGCATCAGCCCCATATCAGGAGAAACATAATAGGCCTGGTCTGAAGGTGAACTTTTTCAGGGCTCCATCTTCAGTCAACGCAGACAATTGCTGCGGATTCTTTACCGTCGGAGGATTATCTCTGCGGTTTTGTGGCCCAAGTGTCACTCACAAAGGGGGAATGAAGTAGCTTTGTATTCACATGACGTCGGTGTAGAATTCTGTAATTAAATCATTAAGTAACAGCATGTCCTTCATACTTATAGTTTGTACCTTGATGTAATATTGCTGTCAAGGTTTATTAATTGATATAAAAGCAAATTAGAACAGAGCTGGGGTGTTTCACCACACTCGGTAATTGAAATGACCTGCTCTCCTGGTTGCCCTTGAGGAAAAACACTAAGAAATACAAAAAGAGGTAAGTTTGGATTTACCCAGGCCTTGATGTAGATCCCCACTTTTTTAATCCAGTAGATTGATGATGCCTCATATAAATAATGGCACATTTATTCATTGTGCAGCTCATTTTTTTTAATTTGTTTATTTTATTTATTCCTGTGCATTTTATTGCTGAATACGTTAATTTAGTTGTTTATTTTTGCTCAATTTTGGGGGCTTTTTGTTGTACAGTTTATGTTAATTTTTGAATTAGTTGATTTTTGTTTGTTTTATTGTTCCTTTAGTTTATTTTGTTTTTGTTTTTTTTGGTAAATTTTGTTGACTTTGTTAATTTTTTGGGGGTAAATTTTATTCCTTAATTTGTTAATTTTGTTGTTCATGTACTGTATTTTCCGGACTATACGTTGCACTTTTTTTCATAGTCTGGCTAGAGATGCGACATATAGACAGGAGCGACTAATATATGAAAATATTTCACGTGTTCGTTGTTTTCACACCAACAGCCCAAGAGGACACTGGCTTGTGTACCTGCATCTGCCGCACCTGTATCACTGACAATTTAAGATGTAAACATTACCGGTAACAACCGTACCTGCCTTCATCCCTGCAGACTTAACAAAGTCCTCCAGCCACCTGACACCTCGGTGAGCCGGAGCTTTAAGGCAGTTTTGCGTCACCTGTGGGAGCAGTGGATGATGGATGGAGAGCACAGGGAGGATGCACCATGCAACTTTCCTGCAAGTCATCGGACGGATCGACAAGGCATGGACTTGAGTGACAAACGAAACCATCCTACCGGGATTCAGAAAGGCCGAAATTTTTTTCTTCTTCATTATGCATTTTTTGGCTTTTGCAATGAAACTCAGGAGCGACATATACAGTAGTCCTCAAAATACGGTAGTTATTTTTTGTTTGTTTAATTGTTTAATTTATTGTTTAATCATAATCGCTAAATCTGTTTAATGTACAAAATTTCTTTAGTTCTTTTGCATTCTTGATTCAGTATGTGGTCATTGTTTTTAGGTTTTGTTCACTTAAGCCATTATTTTCTTTATTTTCTTGATGTTTTTCCATCCATTCATCCATCTTCTACCGCTTCTCCGTGGGGTCAGGTTGTGTCGTGGGGGCAGCAGCTCGAGCAGGGAAGTCCAGACTTCTCTCTCCTCTTCTCGCTACATCATCCAGCTCTTCTGGGGGCATTCCAAGGCGGTCCCAGGCCAGCTGAGAGACAGAGTCCCTCTAGCATGTCCTGGGTCTTCCCCGGGGTCTCCTCCCAATGGGAAGTGCCCCGAACACCTCCTCAGGTACAGTAGGTGTCAAGGAGGCATCCGGACCAGATGTCCATGCCACTTCATCGGGCTCCTCTTGACACTGAGGAGCAGCAGCTCTCCTCTGAGCCCCTTCCAGGTGACTGAGCTTCTCACCTTATCTCTAAGGCAGAGCCCAGCCCCCCCTCGGAGGAAACTCATTTCAGCCACTGGTATCCTGGATCTTGTTCTTTCGGTCATGACCCAAAACTCATAACCATAGGTGATGTTTTTTCTGTTTATTGAATATTTCTGTTCAGTTTTCACACCGTGTTGCTTATTTTATTTAATCCTAAATGTTTTTTTTTTGACTGTTTGGCCTCAATGCATGAAGCATCTAGAGATAATTTTACATAGATTGGTGCTCTACAAATACATTTAAATTGAACTGATCATCTTTGTTAATTTGTGTTAATTCCTTGATTATTGTGTTCATTTTATTTCAGTTTTTTGCCATTTTCTTGGTCATTTTTTTCAGTTTTAGTCATGTACTTCATTACTTTCTAATTTTCTTGATGATTTTCCATTTATTGATCATTTTTGATGAGTTTCTTATTTTATTTAATTATTTATTGTTCAACACTTTCTTGATCTTTTTGTTGATTTGTGCTATTTTTTCTTTATCATTGTGCTCATTTTCTCATTATTTTGCCAATTTTTAGACATTTTCTAGATGATTTATTTTTTAAATTTTTTCCTTGTTTTTTTCTTAGTTTTTGGTCATGTGCTTCAATATTTTGTACAATTCCTAGACTTCATTTTGTTGCTTATTTTATATTTTGGCCCTTGTGTTAATTTTCTGAATTACTATGTTCATTTTTGATCCATTTCAATTCATTTTATTATTATTTTGTCAACTTGTATGCATTTCCTTTGTGATGTTGTTCATCCTTTTGCCTTTTTATGAACTTCTATAGCAACTACACAACCTGATGCAGTAACACCTCACCAGAAACACAGAAAATGAAGTGTTCAACCCTTAAAATTTCCATGAGGATTCAGAGATCCCTGACTAAAAATGTCCAAGTGCATGTTCAAATGAAGCCCACGGCCTATAGGAGTGATGATATAGAACCATTCCCATTCCGTGTGGCATTCAGAAGTATTTAATGCTATAATAGGCTTTTTTTCCTCCTGTGTTAGGTAGCTTAGTGTGATTCATTATAAGCTGCAGTGACACAATCTAATAATGAAGTAGATTATGTAAGAGAAACCACCTCCAGCGGTTGTTAGTGGATGTAATGGTGAGGACAGCTAATTAGTTGGGTTGGTTGTCTTTGATTTATATAGTCTTTCCTATCATTCCTTAATCAGCTGAAAGCAATGATCCATGTGCCAAAGAAAACCCCTTTAATTACAAAGCCTGTGATCGTGACAGAAATGCCAAGCCTCCGAGAGAGCCGTTTAAAACTCGCACAAGATTGTCACATTTTCTACATTGATAATTCAGATAATTGACTTGTAATTAGACATGTTACATTGTTTAGGGAGTATCGAGACAACATGCAGGCGAATCATTTAGCCGTAGCTGAGGATCAAAGAGCAGGGCTATAAATCAGTTACGTAAGCAGGTGCTTCAGTGCAAGTGTCGGCTGCAGATAAATGTGTGGTGCCAATGGATGTACACAAATTCAGTCATGTGCTCACAGATGTATTAGATACAGAACAGGACATGACTTTATTTCTTTGAACCATTAAACTTGGAGGAGAATCTGCTTGTTTTTAAATGGTTTAAGGTACCGGTGATAATCTCGTAGGTTTACATTTATGTATATGTACATTAACCCTTTAACTGGCAGAGTAAGATGTAAAACCTGAAATCAAATTAATGGTAGAATTGTGTTCCTGACTATTCCAACCAATCATGTGGCAGTTATGGACATTAATTTATGGCTGACTTGCCTGTTTGGGACAACTTTAGACCAGAACTAAGAGTCATAGGGACAACAGACATACTGTGTGTTTTCCAGTGGACAGTTTTATTTGGATGTGATGTGATGGTCCATCTTTAGCTTCTTGCTTCAGGATTAAGATACTACGGCAAATATTCTGACACATAACTGCTCTGTTGTGACATGTCACCATGGTAACTCGACTCACCAGCAGAGTCAAACCGAGTTAGATCTTCATATATTTATTTAATACATCATACTTTTACCAGAGATATGCTTGTGGGTAATTCTTTACACTAATAACACTGTGACATGACTTTGTTTGTCAATGCTTGGTGAAGTTTTACCATGTAAGTAAGCTAGCGTGTCAGTAAGCTAGCAGCTAGCATTAGCTTACCCATAAGACCCCTGGCATACTACGCTGTAGGAGCTCTGCAGCTATTTGTCCAAATATGGTCACATCCTGTTTCTTGCTCCAAAATGTCAATCAGGAAGTGACAACCTGATTGGCTTCAAAATGGCCCTTCAGAAACCAAGGGATGAGGTCACGGACACTTTGTCCACTAATATACAGTCTATATTTTTTTCACACTCGCATAATATTTAATAGTAATAGTTTCATTAAAGGGCCTGGGACATGTGTACATTTTTTAAATTTCAAATCTGAGTCTCATTTTAGGCTATTGTCTGACTAGTAAATGTATGCAAATCAATTTTCACCTTTTTCACTATTTTCAAACATGGATAAACAATAGCTATACTTTATTAACTGAGGAGGAAAATGGGTTTTACTGAGGCTTTACAGGAGAAATGTGATCACAAATAAAGGTCAACCGCATGGTCACAATGCCTGTTAAAGGTAGAGGCACCAGGCCACTGCTTGGAGCCCCAGGCCAATAGGGGGGCTAGAGGGTTCACAAACTTTACAAACAGCAGTGACAGTTACAAGAGAGTAGAAAAGCCTCCCATAGGGTAAAACTGTACACTTTCATTACACTGTAAATATTATTTTTTATGTATTCATAGTGTGGGCTCTAGCACAAAAGATTAATCATTTTTGCAGAGCTGTGTTAAATGACTGTGAACCCTGTCAAACGAAATGAGATTAATCTAATGAAGAAGCAGTGGTATGTGATGAAGAATGAAGAATGATATTCAGAAGCTGACACTGAGATTTTCTAAATCTATGATGTGATAGGATTTAAAATTGACAATATAAATATGTTACATTATAAGTAGCACACACTCTTTTCTCTGGATGATCATTACTGAAGTTTATGACATAAGGAGCCCCTTCCTCATTCTGACACTGGGATCTGAACTACAGTGTCTGAATATACTGTATATGCACCCTAAAGATTTCTTGTGACATGATATTTATTACTTCTTTTTGGTCAAATAAGTCATACGTAGATTGTGCATATTTATTAAGTTTTAAAATGAAACCAACATTTTTATTTTCTCAATTCTCTTGTTGGGTTATTTACAGTATAGCATAATGGAGCTGATGGTTGTAGGGGACCCCCCTGTGAATTTTTGCCTAGGGCCCCAGCAGACCCTAGCGTCACTACTGGTTAAGCACATATTTTCTGATCATATTGTACAATCTGATAAAATTTCCCTTCTTTTAGTTTAAACTTGGTGGCTTAATTGTCATTGTCTCTTGTCTGGGACTTCTTGGTTTATTTTGGATTTCTAAGGAGTGTTATCATCAGGAACACACCAAAATGCATCCAGATTAGACAAAACTACAGCCAATCAGATCAATGACATGTGGGACGTTACTCCAGTTGGTAAAATAAACTCACCCAATATTGTCAGATACATAATAAAATAATTACGGCTTTTAGCACCATTGATAATATAGAAAATAATATATTTTTTTTTGGAAAATATGTCTGGACCTAAATGAAACTGTTGTCATATGAATCGGATTTTTCATGTATTTTTATTTCCTCTAGCAATCATAAACTCCACTGGCATAAATTTCAATGATGATTTTGGCTTTTCTGTCATAGACAGAAACAAACAGCATTGCACCTGTTTTTTTTTGTTTTTTTTTTGTAACTGGCATGCAGGACAATATGGGAGCAAGCATTCATTGGCTTCAGGCAACAAAAATGTAAAAGTTAATGAAACTTTGAGGATCAGAAGAAGAAAGGTGCTATAAAAAAAAAACATCAATACAGATCTATTTGTGAAAGGGCTTCATTTGTTTTCGTGCCTCTTTTGTCCTTTTGACGAACTCTAACCCAACCTGCAGTCGATTAATCAAGATGAAGCCTATTTGAGATTTGATCTCACGGGGTAATCACATGACTGAATCAGAGCTGCACGGCAGCATGACAGCGACACGTTAAAATGTCCTTTTCACACAGTAACATTTCCAAGCTGTGACAGATGTTCTGGAATAAACCAAGCTGTCAGTCAGTTTCCTCCATCTCAGTGCAGAGAAGCTGACACTGTTACTTCCTCTGTCCCGCCCTTCTCGATTTTGATTGGTTGGCAGATGGGTTGATTGTCAATCACAGCTGTGTTCTAAAAACTGAGTGTTAAAACACCTTTTTTATTTCAGTTTGTTAAGGACAGTGTATGCTTACGTAAATGAATGCAAAAAAAACACTGTGCACTGACGGCGTTTTAGTGCTGAAGGTACATAGAGTTTGAATGGAAATGTTCCCAGTCAATCCAAGAACTTTTTTTTTTATCACTTTCTTTAACCCTTTCATGTATGAATTATTAAAAAACTGGGGATGTGACATCTACAGCCTTATAGTACTTCAGTCAATTCAGTGAAATACAATTACTGTATATGTTCATTTTGCTTCTTATTTTGTTCAATTTTCTTCAGGTTTTGTTCACTCTTTTTCATTTTTTTGATTGTATTGTTATTTTTTCTCCTTTTGCATTTAATTTGTTTCATTTTTTGACTGGTTTGTTCATTTTGCTTCTTATTTAGTTCATTTTTCTTGCAATTTAGTTCATTTTCCTTACTTTTTTGGATTGTTTTACTCATTTTTCTTTTATTTCATTAGCTTGTTTTCACTTTACTTGCAATATGTTGCACTTTTTGCATCCTATGTTGCACATTTTTCCTAATTATTATGTTTTTTGTTCTGTTTGTTGTTACTGTAAATTTAATGTCACCTTGTCCAGTCAGTTTACCTTTGTAGGGCAGCGTAGTGGACACCATGTGTAAAAGGTTTAACATTTTCAGTGACTTCTTAGCAAACAGTGTATGGCTCTTGAGCGAGACGCATGGTGGTGCAGTGGTTAACACTTGCACCTCACCGCAAGAAAGTTCAGATATATATTTTTTTCATCTGTTACACAGTAACACATAGAGCCAGACACTTGAATCTGCCACCAAAGCTGAGATAATGGGGAGTGAAAGAACAGTTTTGATATATCTATGAAATTTGTAATAAATATTCAATCAAATATGACAGGTTTTGGTGCGGACCCAGAACTGTCGCTCTACTGAGCACCATTCTACTTTGTAATGTGACAGTATGCAGCCTACTGAGTAAGGTCTTACAAGTGCTGTGGTGACAATTTGCTGCGATATGGCACAGTATGTAGAGGATGCAATACAAGTTGATTTTAAGTCAAGGATGTGAAAAAGTTTTACACATCTAATATATTTGTGCCACTCCGCAGGCGCACCGCACAAACACAAAAACAAGCCGAGCTGCCTGAGAAGGTTTGAAAAGAGCAACAGAAGAGGAGTCAGCGGGGACGTCCGCTCGATCAGTGACAGCGGAGGAGACGAGACAGAACACGAAGCTGAGGAGAGAAATAAAGACAATCGATAAGAAAAAAACTGCGAAGAACAGGTCATGACAGATGGACACACACATGCACATTTTCACACCCAGACAGTGTGAACAGTGTGCTTTTGTTGTTCCGCCAAGTGTTGTTTGCTGTGTCTCCTTTTCGACATGCAGAAGCTGTTGGCTTAAATATAAGGTAAAATGGAGTCATGTTTATAGAATGATGATGCACGGATGGAGTTACAGTATGAGAACGTTCATGTCTGTGATACGATGTTGTACAATGATTGTTTTGTTGAAGTGAATTGTACCAACAGGACATTTTCTACACTTCTGCTAATTAAGGGACACAGCATGAATATGTCTACAGTTTGTTCTTTTGTGAAATGATTTGTTAAATGTCATGTTCTGAAATGCTGTGTTTTGTGACATTTTCATGTGTTTGGTAAAATGCTGCCCTCTTTTTAGTGCTTTTTGTAAAATCATGGATTTACTAAACTGTCTTTGTGTTTTTCTAAAATGTCTTATTTTTGTGAAATACGGGGTTTCTACTGTGTTTTTCTCAAATGTTTATTTTTTTCTGTAACATAAACCTGTTCTTAAACTAAGTGCACTATTTTGGAAATCTGAAGCACAAAGTCAATAGTCTGAAGTCTGTGATCGTTGGGTCAGGTTGGTGATCTTGTCAGGGTGATTACATGCCATGTGCCACGTGCATTCTCCCAACAGGTGGAGTTTATCTACTTAATCATTGGTGGGATTGCTTTTACATATTTTCAGTAACAAATGCAGGTGTGTTTTTGTACAGAAGACAGCAACGTCCCATTGGCCTGTCTGATTTTAACACCAACACCCTCAGATGTGCAACATGCGTTGCAATCTCAGTGTCAGCACATGCCAGAGAAAGGGTATATGCATTGGCGCAACAAAGGATTGAGCCACCCATTTTCACGTTTTACAACAATGTGCTGTAAAATGGGGCCACTAGAGTGTTGAAATCTTTTTTTATCAAAGCCTTTGACATGTCAGGCCCTTTGATGTGTGTACATCACACCTAGAGTGTTCAATTTACTCCACTGCAATCAGAGAAGGGCAGTACTCAAGTACATGCTCTGTGTCACATATACATAAGTACTTTTTGTGAAAGGTACCTACATTGGTCACACCTCCATGAGTAGGAGTCATTTCACACTGACTTTGTTTTTACTCAGACTCTGTTTGAACAGTCGTTGTTACAGTATCTGCTGCTACTTCATCAACCCAAAGCAGTAGATATTAATAAAACAAAGAAAATAATCAAGTCAATACCAAATAGAAAAACCAAGTAATAAATTGAGCAAAAATGAACAATAATGGTGTGTCCCTGTGGTACTCCTGGTTGGAAATTTCATGTACAATGCCCCCTCAAGTTGGAATTTCAACTCAAAAGTTATAGCAACCCCACCAAGCCTGACTCACTGTACAGGTCGCTATGGTGGCTACGTACCTCTCACAACTACTGAATGAAGGCTGCATTCATACACATAGTGCTGTTCATTTTTATCCATTGCATGTTTCTTCAAATATGTCAGGTACAGTAGTTATCATTTAAAGTGCACATATGTTTGGGAGTTGACGATGCTTTCCAGTAAGTATCCATGTTTTTCTGTCTTTGCAGCTGGAACGCAATCAGCTTGGAGTTCAAGTCACTCTCAGTTCTAACCTGAGAGTTCTAGGGTTAATGGAATCAAACTAATTTTCAAAAAGAACTACAGAAGATTTTAAAAGAAGTTTAGTTTGTACTTGGCAGAAAGTTTAGAATGTACACTAATATTGGATGTCATTTAGTTGAGTCTCTAAAGCACTGTATTTCACTGATTTGATAAGAAAATGATGCATCTTAACTTCAAAGAAAACCAAATAGCATAGCTGTCACACACACTACAATAGATCAGAACAAAACAAGACATTTGTACTATGATTGGGTTGTAGTTTAAAAACAGCTTGTTTGTTGGCTATGTGCACCAGGACTTCACAGCTATGTAATACAAAAAATTCACACACAGATGCAAGTGATCAATTAAATTCTCTTGTATAGGAAACTAGAGAATTATATCCACGTTAAGTTGTAGCTGTGTACAGTATACATTAACTGTAAATCCATGATCTACTTTCATCCAGCACAAGCATTTGCTTACAGTGCAGTATTCGACAGAACATGAAATTAGATTTTGTTTGGATTATTACACTGCTGGTTGATCCACTGTAATGAATTCAGTTTGGTCCATCAGGAATCCAGACGCATTAGAAGACAAACAGTAAAGTCGAACCTAAAGCCTTATTTCTTTGTAAAGGCAGATACAGGAACAGCAGGAGATGTCTTAGCATTCCTCCTGAGACAGTGAACAGATTTGTTTTCCAAACTGTCAGTTACACAGTGAACTAGATGTCATCATCATCACGCTCTCTCTTTCCCTTCAGCAGGAGGCAGCAGGGCATGAGAAGACCAGCGTGCGGCCCCCACTGTCTCAGCTGCTGATGATACAAGGGCACCTGTGACCAAAGGACACCCAGCGCAGAAACAGGGGAAGCCCACTTTAACACATTTTAATGCTGGAGCTTTTGTTTTGCAGCTCCTACACCCACTGTATTTTTCAGTGCTGGAGGAAATGTGATGGAAATTTACTTTTTTGTAAACATCCTATGAATGATTGAACAATAGAGCAGTGAAATCTTATAAAATGTGAATGCACAGTTTGATTTTGTTTGCTCATGAACACAGAACATGATATTGCAATGTTATTTTCCAAGACAAACAAAACTAGACACTTCAGATTTTTTTTATTCATCACATGCAGATGTACAAGTAGAGCAGCACTGAAATGGCACTACAACTGTTCCAACTGTGCAAGAACATGAATATAAGATTAAATTGGAATGTAAGTAAAATGAGATTTAAAAAATATATATAGAAAATATAAATTAGCCTATGGAGTACTGAAAGAACTCAAACAATCTGTGACTATGACAGCTAAAAAGCACAATAAACACAGTAGTGTCTGCACTCACCCATTGCATCTTTGATGACTTTCCCACCACATGGGCATGTGACATATGACACAGGACAGGGAAGAAGCCATATGTGAACATGATTCAGAAACGCCGCCATCTTCTCTGGACCAAAGCTCATTTAAAATGGTCTGATGCATTTATCTGTTCCCAGAACAGTTCTGCATTTTGCTTCAGACCATTTTAAATGAGCTTTGGACCAGAGATGACAGTAGCTTTTCTGGACCATGTTCACATATGGCTTCTTCTTTTCAGCTTTAACTTGTATTTGTGGATTGAACTGTGTTCACAGACAGTGATTTCTGGAAGTGCTCCTGAGCCCATACAGTGATTTCCAGCAGAGAATCATGTCTGTTTTAATGCAGTGCTGCCTGGATACCACAAGTATCCAGTTGTGACCTTTGACCTTCCTCCTGATTCTCTGAATCTTTTGATATTATACACGGCAGATGGTGGAATCTTCAAAATCTTCACGATTTTACATTCAGGATCAATATTCTGACATTGTTAAACAGTTTGTCACAGATTGGTGAACCTCTGTCCAACTTTACATCTAAAATGCTCCTTTTTTTACCCAGTTATGTTACTGACTTATTTGACACTAACTGACTAGTTACTGTAGTGTCAAATGCTCCTCCAGTTGGTTTTGATTTGTGCCAATTATTTTCCCAGCCTTTTGTTGTCTGCTTAAACTTTTTTGAGATGTGTTGCTGTCATTAAGTTCAAAATGAGCTCATATTTTCTATGAAATGGTAAAATGTCCAAGTTTCAACACATGATATGCAGTTTATGTTCTATTGGGGATAAAATATGGGTTTATGAGACCAAATGTTTTGAAATGGTGGTTGTAAAATCAACACAAATAACCAAATCAGGAAAAAAAAAAGAACAAAATGACCGAAATAATACACAACATTTGATTTATATTGAGGAGGATGAATCTCCAGTGACCTCTACACCATTTAGTTACAGATACTGTACAGACAGACAGAGTGACTATGTTATAGTCACAGGGCCGAGGGAAAACACAATATCTTCATTTCTGCCTTCTCTTTTCCTTTTAAACCAACACTGAAGCCTGTTCTCATGATAATCCATCCTGGTTCATTGAGTTGATGAAGTATTATTTGTTCATGCTATTATTAGTTCCCTCTTTCAGTTTCATAACAAACTCCAAAGCTGTTTCACCATAATCTCTCAGATGACATTGAGATGATATTTCTCAGTGTGTACTGTTCACATTGTTGCCAAAGCCTCCAACGAAGCAGTGCCTGTGCATTACACTGCATCTAATGCCATGGCACAGAGGCATAGGGCTCATTTGAACATTTATTTTAAGACACAATCAAGAATCAACAGGAAATGAACAAAATAATACGACAATGATGACAAATGTACCTAAAAATAAACAGAAATTGAAATGTGACTTGGTACAAAGGACTTGAAACACAAGTCAAAGAAACATTTAAAGTTCCAAATCCATTTTTTATTGGATTTTGAGGTTTACATAAATTGTGGTGTAAAATAAAAGCTGCAAAAATAAAACATGTAAGGGAGTTTTTATTATTTCATAACCAGCC
This sequence comes from Pseudamia nigra, assembly GCA_029823295.1. Taxonomy (NCBI): domain Eukaryota; kingdom Metazoa; phylum Chordata; class Actinopteri; order Kurtiformes; family Apogonidae; genus Pseudamia; species Pseudamia nigra. The sequence continues at coordinate 3,825 of JAQQAE010002551.1, read as the reverse complement.
CCTTGAGCAATTGACCCTAATCCTAACCCTAGAACACACATTTTTAAACACTAAATATGGGGAAAGAGGGGCTGCTGCATAAATTCAATTTGATTTTATTTGTATAGCGCCAATCATAATCGCCGATTGTCTCTAGGCACTTCACAATTCGAGGCCGAGACCTCATGACTATATAGAGAGAAAACCCAACAGAACCACCGAGAGCAAGCCAAGGGCGACACGGGGGAGGTAAAAATTTCTTTAGCGGAAGGGAAAAACCTCCAGCAGAACTAGCAGCTCAGGGTAGGCGGCCATCTGCCTCTACCAGTTGGGGTTAGTGGAAAGGGGGAAAGGGGAGAGACAAAAGAAAAGAGTAGAGATACGTACAACAACAAACAACACAGACACTGGACGACGTCCACAGACATTGGACTGCTCCAGAACCAGCAAACACACAGCAAGGACATCAGGAGACCTGAAGACCTCCTGTAGGGCAGAGGGAGGAAGCACAAAACCATAGGGAAGAAGCAAGTTAGTGTCACAGTATCGCAAAATAGAAAATAAGAAGGGGGGGTAGAGAGGGACAGAAAAAGAGAGTCAACTAGAGAGGTGAGAGATAAAGAGAGAAAAGATGGAGAGAGAAGAAGTAGAGGGAGAGAGAGAAGAAGAGGGATGATGGGAGAGATAGAAGAAGGAAAAAGATGTACAGTAGCAAGAGAGGGATAGGAAGAGTAAAAAAGGAGATAAAGAATTAGGTTGAAAGCAAAGCTCCATGCATCACTGTCCCCCAGCAGCCTAGGGTGATGCAGCAAAGCTAAGGGAAGATTAAGGGTTTTCCTGACCTAGACTTAACTGTGTGCTTTGTCAAAAAGGAAAGTTTTAAGCCAAGTTTTAAAGGTACAGAGTGTGTCTGCATCCTGCACCCACAGTGGAAGTTGATTCCACAGGAGAGGAGCTTGGTAACTGAAGGCTCTGCCTCCCAGTCTAGTTCTAGAGATTCTACGAACCACAAGTAGTCCTGCACTCTGAGAGCGGAGAGTTCTGATTGGTTTGTAGGGAACAATAAGGTCTTTCATATAGGATGAAGCGTTGTAGTTTAAGGCTTTGTAAGTTAAGAGGAGGATTTTAAACTCAATTCAAAACTTTACATCCAACCGATGAAGAGAAGCTAGTATTGGAGAAATATGATCTCTCCCTCTGACTTCAGTTAGAACTCGTGCTGCAGCATTTTGGATCAGCTGGGGACTTTTTATGTTTTTACTTGGCCATCCTGCCAATACTGAATTACCATAATCAGCCTAGACATAACAAATGCATGGATTAATTTTTCTGCATCCCCTTGTGACAGGATATTCCTAATTTTGGCAATATTACGGAGATGAAAAAAGGCAGTTCCGGACATTTGTTTTATATGAGAACTGAAGGATAAATCCTGATCCACAATCACCCCCAAGTTCCTCATAACTGTACTGGGATCTACTGAAATGTTGTCTATATTACTGAAGTCATTAGGGAGTATACTTGATTCCTTGGGCCAAGTCAAATAACTACAGCTTTATTTTCATTCAGCAGGATAAACATAGAAGTCAACCAGGCCTTAATGTCTTTTAAACAAGCATGGAATTTTGTTGAAATAGTATGTAATTCATCCAGTTTCATAGAGAGATACAACTGTGTGTCATCTGCATAACAGTGAAAACATAAGCCATGCTTTCTTATGATGTCACCCAAAGGCAGCATGTAAAGTGTAAAAAGTATTGGTCCTAGTACTGAGCCTTGCGGAATGACATAGTCAACTTTAGATTGAGTGGATGACTGGTTGTTAATATGTACAAATTGAAATCTTTGTATGAAGTAAGATTGAAACCAATTTAGCACAGGACCCTTAATCCCAATAGAGAGTTCTAATCTGTATAACAGAATTTCATTGTCTATAGTGTCAAAAGCAGCACTAAGATCCAAAAGTACAAGTACTGAAACTAGTCCATTATCTGAAGCTAACAGAAGATCATTAATAACTTCCACCAGTGCAGTTTCTGTGCTGTGGTGTTCTCTAAATCCTGACTGAAATTCTTCAAACAGATTATTTCTGTGTAAATGCTGTTTAAGTTGTTTAGCAACACCTTTTTCAAGGACTTTAGCTTGAAATGGTAAGTTAGAGTGGGTCTGTAGTTAGCTAGGTCACGTGGGTCAGAGTTGATCTTTTTAAGGATTGGGTTAATCATAGTGGTTTTAAAGGCCTGTGGAATGTAGCCTACTGACAGAAACTGGTTTATCAGATTTAAAATAGTACTGTCAATTAAGGGAAAGACATCTTTGAATAATTTAGTTGGGTTGGGGTCTAACAGACAAGTGGAGGGTTTTGCTGAGTTGATTATTTTAGTTAGTTCTAACAGATTAGTACATGAGAAGGAGTCTAAGTGTATAAGAGTAGGGGGCTCTACAGATACTGTGTTAGACATAACTATGGGAGATGGTGGGGTGGTACTGCACATTTGTTCTCTAATAGTTGTCATTTTATTTGTGAAAAACTTCATGAAGTCATTAGGGGACAGAGTTGAGGGGATATTGGTTTTAATAGAACTATGACTTTTTGTTAATCTGGCAATAGTGCTAAAGAGAAATCTAGGGTTATTTCTATTATCTTCAATTAACGAAGAGTAACATGTATTTCTATAATTTGTAAAACTATCTTTCCACACATTGAAAGATTCCATTAGTTTAGAAGAATGCTCTAATCTTCTTAGTTCCTGTTTAATTTCCTAAACTGAGGGTGAACTCACACTAGGGCCATTTTGGCTCGAGCCGCGCCAGGGCCCATTCACACCTTTCTGCGCTTCTGCTCACATTAGCCGGTACCTCAGACCGGTGGCAGTTGTACAGACATCATCACGTCATGTGTACATCATCAGGAAACGCTTAACAGAAGCTGCAGCCATGTTGAAAACATTCAGCGTCATGGAAAACAAACGAAAACATCCCAACACCAGACTTTACTGATTTTACCGCAAACTTTGGGTCATTTTGTTCGAATACTGTCCTCTGACACACCCGGATTGCTCGACAATGCAAGGTGATCGAATCGTGCTGCTCGTATGCGGAGATTTTTGGGACGCCAGCAGGAGAGAAATCTGTCACTTGCTCCGCACGGGTAAGATTTATACTGTTGTTACAGAATATTCTCATTATTATGTTATGGGTTATTTTTCAGTGTGTGTGTATTTTGACGTGACTATATAAGTGTAACGCAAGTTATCAACACAGACCTGATGAAGCATGTTAACGTTGTTTCTATTACTACTGTATCATGACTTATTTATCAAACACATTGAGATCTAAAGAATGATAGAAAAATAATGACATTTTAAACCAACAGCAAACTTTGAAAGTGTAATGTTATACATCACTGACCACTAATATATTTTTTATTGCTTTTTTTTTTGTGGTGTGTTGGATCATGTGATCATCAACTAGGCACATTGTGACTGACTTTTCACACTCAACCAAGTGGACCTGCTGTTTGTGACCTTCTGTAAATAAAAGTTTGTTCTCCGAAAGTGTGGATGTCATCAATATATGACATGTCAATCATAAATGTGTCATCACTATATGACATGTCAATCATAAATGTGTCAGGTGTTTCTCTGCATGCATGTATTTTATCCTATGGTTCTTCTTCAGCTTCTGGACTGATATGTTTTCTACGTGTCCCAGAGATCTTCAAGAAAACATCAGAGCAGAAGCTGCAGAAAAACCCACAAGAAAACACTGACCTGGACGACTGACAATCTTCACAGACATGTACATGGGTTGTTGTTTAATTTTTTATTTTTTTTTGGAAATACA
>JAQQAE010002550.1:0-22060 GCA_029823295.1 Pseudamia nigra | reverse complement strand
TGAAGTAAATGGTTTCAGTATTTTTTTGGGCCCGAGACACTTCTTTTATTTCGGTTTTTTAGATTGTTCACGGTTGCAGACCCCCCCCCCCCCCCGACTTCGACAGAAAAGCTTGAAACAGTGTTTCCTAATTTAAAATCAGAGAATAGACCAAACATTCAATGACATGTTATAGTAACCGCGACTTTGGTTCAACCCTGGCTCACACTTGGCAGAGTTTAGGCAAAAAGCCCTGAAGGCTCATATGTTCATGAACCTAAACATGTGGAACAGGACACGGGGCTTAATGAAACGACCTCAAACACACTGCGATGCAAACCACGAGGAGCATATTTCAGAGAACGGTAGTGTTTCGAAGGGTGGACGCCACCATAAATAGCCGACTGCGGGCAGGGATGACTTGACTGGGATGATGCATGATGTCATTTGCACTGTTGTGGAACAGCTTTAGTTTCATACGGACATTGTTTTTTTTAGTCGTCAGCAAAAAATAGCAAATAGTTTCACGCTTATGGCAGCAAATGAGAGGCTACTTGTCCAAGTTTGAGCGAAAAAAAAAAAACGAAAGGACAATTAACTGAAAGAACCGAGTCGAGCCATGTGTCAAATAAATCTCTGCGAGGAAAAACTACTTTAAACATAAGCACAGACTCAGGCACAGGTCTGGTTTGAGGATACACTGCTGTTTCATCTTGTCCAAGCCTGTCTGTTGCACATGCACACACTCATCCTCAGGGGGAAAACTGAGCTGCAACACACACACACACACACACACTACACAAACACACATACACACAGATATTTGTAGGAATTGGTCTAAAGAGAAAAAGATTAATGACAGCATGTCAAATTGTAGACAGAAAGATGACAGATATAAGTCAACAGTGAAGCAAACACGGAAGAGTCAGCTGGATGCAGAGTTCGGCAGCACTCACCCTGTCAACAGCGGCAAAAGAAGAAGTCGTGGCTCCGTGAGTGAGAAAAGTTATGTCTCTGAGTCTGACTGGGAAGTTAAAGAAACAAAAAAAATTTAAAAATTAAAAACTCCTCTTCCTTCTTCAGCACATGGATCAGTTCTGCCTCCACACACACACACACACACACACACAGCCAGACCAGAAGCTTTATGTCCTGTCCAAGTCGTGTTCAAACGTGGTGTACACAGTCCACAGCGACAGTCAGACGTGTGTGTGTGTGTGTGTGTGCAGCGTGAAGCCGAGTGTGTATATGAACAAGTGAGGGGAAGAGCGCAGGAGTGTGCAAACTCCCTGAGAGGGAGGCGACTACGAGGAGAGAGAGAGAGAGCGAGCAGGTAATCGCCCTCCCCGAGCGCCGCTCCCTCTCCTCACTCCTCCACACTGTTTGCTCAATCAGGATTTCTCCCTGGCTCTGACAGGTCGAGCAGACGGGAGGAGACGCTCCTTGCTCAACAAAAACTTACCCAATCGTCACATGTGGGTTTTCATTGGAACTGCGGCTCATTAGCACATGTCACATTTATCATTTCTGCATCTTGCTTGACCGTTGCCCCTTTGCAATAGTTTAATGGTAACAGGAGGAATTTTCAGCGTGTGGCAAGTGTTTGTCCAGCTCCTTTCAAACACAGAGTCAATTTACGAATCTCTCTGAAGGTGAAACAGTTATAAAAGACTGAAATCAAATGAAATTGATTCAGATATTTTAAAAAAAACTGCCCCCTGAGATGAATGAGAAAGCGTCTTCTGGGGTCTCCACCGACAACCTGAACAGTAAGGTTTAGGACTGTACAGGATGTGTAATATGTATCTGGTAAAGAAATAAACTAACAAACGCACCTTTTGGTGGCAGCTCTTTTAAATTCACATGTCCTTTGCGTTCGAGTCAGACGTCTGCGTTTAGAGCCTGTTGATGGATTGATCCATTCCTCGTTTAATGACCGGTTTGTTTGTCTGCATCTATGATAACAGCCTGCTCACTGATTTCTGCGTAGAGGGCATGGGTCACTTTTCCACAAAAATCCTGGCGCTCATTCCCCGGTGCGTCGGCATTCCTCTTCTGCTCCTCTGCAGCAGCAACACGGTGCAACAGTAGCTACAGTACGGAGCTACTTACAAACTTCACAAAAACACATGCAAATCTTACATATTTTAACCCTTTGATGCATGGGGTCAACTACGCTGACGGTAACAAGGCGACATTAAATTCATAGTAGTTACAAAATTATGGCATAAAGCAAAGCAATAAAGCAATGAATATTTTGACTTACAATAAACAAAATTATCAGGAAAAATAAGTAAAATAAGAAGCAAAAGGTACACTGTAAAAAAATCCAACTTGATGTTGCTGAGCTAACTGTAATTATTCAGTTAGTAGAACAATAAATTCTAAGTAACCGTGCAAACTGTACTACATACATAAGTTGTATCAACTAAGTTGAATATGTTTTGGGTCAAAAGTTGGTCTCACTTAATATTTTGTGTTGGCAAAATGAACATATTGTTGTTTCACATTAGTTGAGCCAAAATGTCATTACTGCGCCTGCGCACACATGCAAATCTGAGCCTTCTTGGTCATGAGGGGTTTCCCGAGGGATTCTGCAAGGACACGATCCGCCATTATCACAAGGCGGTGACCCGAACCCATGGCAAAAGCCAATTTGATTCTACGTTCGGCTTCATTTAGGTGAATATTTTGCCTATTTCTTATATTAAAACCCCATAAAATACAGTGAAACACTGCCGTTTGATGCTATTACAAGGTAAACGTATACATTTAAGTTTATGTTAGTTTTAGTTGAACTAACAAAAATTTGTTAGTTCAACTAAAAAACTCATGGCAACAGATGCCACATTGTTCTTAAGTTGAAGAGACCAACTAAAAAATTCAAGTATTGGAAAAGTGTTGCTCTAACTTAGATTATTTTGTTCATATAATTAATAATTTTTCTTTTTCTGAGTGTATTTCCTTTTGTTGGCTCAACTTATATTCTTTCATTGGCACACTGGCAAAATGATTATTCTGAAATAAGTTTTCTGAATAACATTTATTCAGAAAAAGAAAAAAAATTAATTATATGAACAAAATAATGCACGTTAGAGCAACACTTTTCCAAAACTTGAATTTTTTTAGTTGGTCTCTTCAACTTAAGAACAATGCGGCATCTGTTGCAATGAGTTTTTTAGTTGAAGTAACAAATTTTTTTGTTTTACAGTGTACAAAATATTGAGGAAAACGATAAAAGCGAACAAAATCGGTAGAAAGAAGGAAACAAATAAGATGGAATATGAACAAACCAATCAAGAAAATGAACCACATTAGATGCAAAAAGAAGAAAAATGAACAACAGTAAGTCAAATAATAATAAAAATAAAGTAATTGAGCAACACTTCCAAGAAGTTGCCACAAAAGGAACAAAAAAAGAATAAAAATTAACAAAATAGTCAAGTAACTGAACCCAACTAGATGCGAGGAAAGGCAAAATAAATAAAACTAAACCAAACAGTCAAGAAAATGCTTTAAAAATGAACAGAACAAAACTTTCAAGTAATTTTGTCTCCATTTGAGATATTGCACTTTAGTTATTTGGCCTTGTATTCACCACTATAACACAAAGAAATACTGTACAAATTGCATAGTCGATTCAGAATTTTTGTTTTTTTACATTATCAAATAGTAATTAAAATATGACTGTTTCACCAAACTGACATGGCATGATGAGCGTAATTGAACCTTTTTTCAACCACCAGCTGGTCAAAATAAGCAACATTGGTTTAAAGATGGTTTAGTTGTACCACAGTGCACGCTGGGAGCCAATCCCAGCTGACTTAGGGCGAAGGCGGTGCGCAGCCTGGATGAGTCGCCGGTTCGCCGCAGGGCTGACACATAGAGACAGACAACCATTCACACCCACATTCATACCTATGAGCAATATAGAGTGACTAATTCACCGAACCCCCTAGTGCATGGTTTTGGTTGTGGTTGGAAGCCGGAGAACCCGGAGAGAACCCACGCAGACACGGGGAGAACATGCAAACTCCACACAGACTTGAACCCAGGACCTTCTAGCTGTGAGACACGAGTGCTACCCAACTACCAACTATTAAATGAATAGTTTCACCCACTGTTCATATAATTATTTTGTCATTTTCTCTGGATGCTTCCTTTTAGGGCAATGGGCATATTATGATCACATTTATTTTTCTATGTGTATGAAATGTGCTGTGTGATGTTAAACTAACTTGACTTACCGTACTTAATGGAATCAGCTAATTCCATTTAAATATACTGTATGCAATTCTGGTGTTTTTAAGACTTATATAACAGGAGGATTCCTTGTAAATTCTCAAATGAAAAATAGAATGGGATGCTTTATTTATCGTTTGTTTCCGACTGCAAGCAGCACAGAAAAAAATTAAATTAAGTTTCTCCTACTGCGGGGGAGAGGCCGCAGCAACATGGGTTGCGCCGCCATGTTGAACTGGGGGGGGGGGGGTCCCCAGAACTAAGCTCCAGCTCACAATTACGGGTGCACAAAAAAAACCTCAGTAAACATTTAGCAGACAGTTCCATCACGACATTCATTTAAAAAGCTTACAGAGGGCGTTGGTAATGTGTGTGTTTAATCATGATGAACGTCCTTGGTATGTGATATAAGCCCAATGAGTCCTCGAGACCTGCCCCCAGCCAACGCGTCTCAGTTCGCCCAGTTTTCACATGATAGCACGGTGGCTGCCATGGAAACGAAACCTTAAAACCTCTCCATCCAAATTAATTGGAACAGTCAAGACCGGATGACGTACATTTACAAAAATGAATCAACACAGATGTGTCAGAAAGTCAGGCCCGGGGGCCATGATGAACAAACCAGGACCCTGAGCGTGATGCACTGAAATGGAATGCTGCCACGGTCACACCTGTGACTCAATAGGTCTGTATGCATGCTGCATAAAGCTGCTATATCTGTTGATGAAGATAGAAATAAGTTTATTAGAAGGGATTACAGAGTGAATACAAGTGTTTATAAATTTCAAAAGCTAATGTCTTCCCATGATAGAAACATTCTGTCAAACGTGGTGACATTTTTAAAGAAAATTCTCAGCAGTTTCTCTGTATTTTTGAACGTTCAAAATGGTTGAGCACAGATATTGACTTTTTGGCTTGTTTCTGTCACTGGCTGCTGCTTTGATTTGTTTGTAAATGTTTTTGTTCTTTATACCACAGCGAGGGGTCAAAAAGAAAAGAAAATGAAATGAATCACCTTCAACAGGACACATTATTTTGTATGTGCAGCACAATTTTACAATGTATTACATACTGCGATATCGTCGAACATTGAGAATTGCAGGCCTGTACTTCTTTATTCAACCTATTCAGTCCACTGAACTCACTTTTATTTGGTAACTTTTAAGTTGTTGTGACACTGTAAGTGAAAATGAAGACAAAAAAAAAATTAACTTAACATGAACCTGAGTGTCATAGTCCCCCTTGGACTTAAGAACATAAGGTGTTTTTATCGTCCTGCTTCACTGAAAGTTAACAATGGAACATAATGGGTCAAGGATTTACTAATAATCTAACAAATTTACTTTTCACTAATAAAATTAATCGGTTTTGTAGCGCAATATTACACTGTATCGATATTTTCCTCCAACCCTAATCTAGGCAAATAAATAAAATACAATATAGGCTATAGTGATTAGAGTCTAGTTGCTTGGTTATTTAAAAATGGCTACTACCTCATGCTGCCACCAGACTAAATAACTTTACTCAAACGTTCTCTGATGTAATAGTGATTAAATAGGTTGTTCTGTTTAATATTAGGCTACATGATTATGATTTGCTTGGTTGGTGAGGAAACTCCAGATATTAGAAATTAAATTAAATTAAATTAAAAAAAAATTAAAAATGGAGAAATACAAGAACTTTAAAATTAGGAAACCAAATTCTGACTTTGTGTTTGCACATTTTGCACACAACTAGACGAGCGTTTGTGTTTTCTGCATAGATTTCTGCAAGTTAGATCGACCTAAAATCTTTTAAATCTGCACCTTTAAAATGCAATTGTATGTCATGTGTGATTATTTACAGTATATGAAATGAATTGTGCAGCTCTAGACTGATAGTATTTGTAACGGATATGTCCTGCTGTTTTATTCATTCATAACTGCGAAGGGGTATAATTGTGATATTCGGACAGACAGACGTCATATGCAACTATATCCAACCTTCAACTAGAAGCAAAAAAAGGTCAATTTACTTGACTCCAATACAAAGCTCTTTCACGTGGGCAGCTGTGGTAAATAAAACATTACGTAAGAGCACTTTTGCACTGGAGGCGAATAAAAGCCAGGGTAACAGGTCGATACGAGGTGAAAAAAGCCGGCCTTGGCACAGTCAACTAGGGCAGGACGCCAAGGGGCTGATCAATTGATTTTATTGGACAGATGTGCACAAACGTACAAACGGGTAAAACACCGAAGTATGCGGATTCTTCAGTTAAGTACACGGAGCTGGAGCGTGATGCAAAAAGTCAAATGAAAGTCAAAAGTGGCACATTTATTTGTCAGGTTTAGAGCTGCATAACTAATCAGACTGGATTAAACCAGTCATGTCAATCTGTACCATTACATCATTACAAAACGCTGTCATTTAAAAATACAGGGATTAGGTGGATGTAGGATGATCTCGTTGTCCATTTTTGACAATACAGAATCTTAAAAATACAATTCAGTGTAACTTTATGTAATTCAAATAACTTTATTAATCCCCTAATTCAAGTGCACATAAAACATGGTCCATTATTCCATTTATTCTGGCATTGATGGTAATTTTTTTTGTTGATTTTGCTGTATTTTCATTTCATCTTTTTCCATCTTTGTTGTTTAGCTTTATACATTTTTGTTTATTTTGTTAATGTTTTGTCATTTTTTAAAATTTGTTAATCATTCTGCTCATTTTTGTTGCTGCTGTCCATCCAACTATGATCTTTTGCTCATCCGGGTCAGGGGTCGAAGCAGAGAAGCCCAGACTTCCCTCTCCCCAGCCACCTCCTCTGGGGGGTCCCCCAGGCAGTCCCAGTACAGCCCAGAGACACAGTCCCTCCAGCATGTCCTGGGTCTTCCCCAGGGTCTCCTCCCTCCTTGGAGCTAGTTTTACCAACCCGGGCATTGGACCACCCAGACCCCCGCCTTCAGCTGCCACCCAAACCACACAGCATCGGATCCGTATGACCCTTCCTGCAGGTGGGGGGCCCACATAGTCGTAAGGGTCTTCTGATGGCTCTTAGTCTGACCTGTGACCTACAGTAGGACCAATTTGCCTTAGGAGACCCTACCAGGGGTGAATTTTCCAAGACAACATAGCTCCTAGGATCACTCAGGCACGCAAACCCCTCCATCACAATGTTGCTGTTATAATTTTGCTAATTATTTTTGACAACTTTTACTGATTTTTTTTATCAGTTTCTTAATTTTTTAGATCAATTTGTTGTGTTTATTCTGGTGATGATGGTCATTTTTTTCTTGATTTTGTTACTTTTTTTGTAAAATTTTATTGACTATTTTTGTTAATTTTGGTAATGACTGCTCATTTTTCCTCTTGTTGGTTATTTTTGGTCATCTTTGCTCTTTTTTGTCATTTTGTTCATTTTTTGTTCATTTTTTTTTCAGTTTGTGCGGGAGATAGTTTTTGTTATATGTTGGTCATTTTATTGATTAGTCACTTTGGTGATTTTGTTAAATTTTTGCTGTTTTTCGTGTTTGTTGGTACAGTATTTTGATGATTACTTGATCCTTTTCGTTCATTATTTATCATTTGTAAATTTTATTATTTTTTGGGGTTATTCTGGTGGTCAGGTTCTGGTTATTTGTTGTTTGCTGTGATAATGATATTGAATTTTGTTTTGTTTTTTTTCACTTTTGCTGATTTGTTTTGTTAATTTTCTTCATATTGTTGATATTTTTGCTGATTATTTTGATAACATTTGTGAAAAAAAATCCCAACCTACATGTATAAAACAACTAGCAAAATGTCAACAAAAGGAACAGTAATTGGCAAAATAAACAAAAATGAGCAAAACCACAAGAACAAAAATATTGGGAAAAGAGCCATTTTCATCTTTTATTATTTATTTTGATTTTTTTATCTCATGCAGGGTTTCCCCCAGTGTATTACAGGTATTATAACCTGTTGGAATATTGTCAACAATATTATCTCAAAATGACTTTGTTACCAAACTGTGCAGCTCTTCTAATATTGTATCTGGCTAAGGCACAGTTTACATTCTTGGCTGTTGGAATAACACTAATTATTTCAGGACTCTCTTTACACATGTTCTCCAGAGAGAAATATTTCCTCCACCAGTAAAGATCACCTTTGCTCCAAAAGCAAAAGAAAAGCTGATGACTTCACATGCTGCTCAGATCCAAAACCCCTCTGAAGCAAACTTTTGACAAAACCTTCATTATAAACTCCAGAGCCATGTTGTTGTTTTTTATATACTGTATATCATTTGCAGTGAGTGGGTTTTGAATGCATCTGCTTTGTACAATATTGCTGATAGCTTGTCACAGAGACACATAACCACACATACACCCTCACCCACACCCGTAAACACCACTGATAAGGCTCGTCACTAACACATGGCCCCAACTACACAGCAAGTCCAAGGGTCAAACAGCGAGATAAGAAACACGGCACAGATACTGGTGAGTATGTGGGAAGTGGATGGTTCGCGAGAGGAGTTTGTTTAACCAACAATCTGAAATGATTTAATATTAAAATCACTAACAGACACTCCACACATTGCACTGTACATCAAACTTCTCCATAGAGACTCTGACAATAATGTTTTCCACACCATCCTCATCACACAGGACTCCTCTCATACATTTATGCTCCATTGATGAGATTTCAGAGTGAACAGAAGGTTCTGATGTCATATGAGTGTTTGTGACTATGGACTGCTACTGTTTTTTTTCCAGACATCCAAGAATTTATGGAGAGACACAATCATAGACTGTACCTAAAAGATGGATGAACCCCCCCATGATGTCACCCATAGATTCTCTGAACAGCTGTTTGGAAGCTATATTCCTTCTTTCCTTCCTTCCTTCCTTCCTTCCTTCCTTCCTTCTAGCCATCCATCATTTTCCACTTATCCGGGTCCGTGTCATGAGAGCAGCAGTCTAAGCAGAGAAGCCCAGACTTCCCTTTGCCCGGCTACTCCTCTTGGAGGACCCCCAGGTCTTCCCATGCCAGACAGAGTCCCTCCAGCGTGTTCTGGGTCTGCCCCGGGGCCTCCTCCTAGTTTCTCTCCAGGGAGGCATCCGGAGGAGACGCCCGAGCCATCTCAACTGGCTCCTCTCGATGTGAAGAAGCAGCGGTTCTACTCTGAGCTCCTACTGGACGACGGAGTTCCTCACCCTAACTTTACCCTGCACAGGAAATTTCAACCATTTGTATCCGGGACCTTTTTCTTTCGGTCACTGTACAGAACCTTTTACAGTAACTAACTACCAATGCTGTGAATTTTTTCCAAACTCCTGGCTGCTCACGGGCTTCCTTTATGTGTCTCTTTGGATTATTAAAAGTCACTTCTGTGTCACGTCCAATGTCAGACAGAATAATGAAAAAAAAAAGTCATTCCTTACTACTTTTACAACAAAACACAACGTTAGTGGCTCTCAAGAAACACAATTAAATATAAAATGATTCTCTCACCCTGTACATGTCATAAAGCACGTGGAAAGAGTGGGATGACGCCTGTCTATACTAACAGGACTCAATAATCCCCCTGCCTCATGAAGTTCACCCTGTCACCAAACCAAAGTATTAGTGCTCATTCACCCATGTGCTTAACCTTCTTTTCTCAACACGGTCACTTCTGGTTCCTGGTGATTAGTAGGTCAAAATCTTAAAACAAAATATATACATGATCTTCAGGGGGAAATGCGCAGAATGAAACCTGAGAAGGGTATCACTTGGGTTTAGTGTGAACATCAGTATCTTTGTGCAGATATCAATTCGACAAACACCGTCACATTAGACGAAGTCCACATGTATCCGCTCGTCTTATCTCCGCTGACACACAGCGATGATTTATGACACCCACTGGCACCCCCGCGGCGCTACGTCTTTAAGCCTGGGCTTCATGTCACTGAGCTCTGGATTAAACCTTGGCATTGGGAGAGTGTTTAGTAATTACCAATAAGGACAGGGCTTCAGTCCCAAAAGGCTCAAAGCAGGGGCTTGCTCTCTAATCTCAGCTCACACAGTGGCAGAGTAATAACTGGCTGCTGTGAGAAAATAGGCCGAAGCCTTTGACACCAGAGTCACTGTGACCTTCCCTTCCTCACTTTGTCATCGCTGATTAGCCGTCTGACTTTGTTTTGACTGTAAAACACCTGGTTTCAGTGCCAAGTGCATTTCAGTCTGGTGCCTAAGCTGCTACCGTGACATTTTTAAGTGTCTTCCATTTAAGTGTTTTTACCGTGGGATTTAAATGACTGACAGAGCAAATAGTGCAGCCCATTTAACCACAGCATATTCTGAGCAGGTACATCAGTACCTGAGTGAGTCATCTGGAACGATGATGGTGAAATGAACACAAAACCCTCCATTAAAGGTAGATATATTTACAGAATCGCTTTTAACAGCAAAAATGACAACCGCTTTGAACAGCACTCCTAAAAATGGAAACATCAGTCACTTCTCCACTTATAGAAGTGATCAGCACTGCACGTGGTAAAAGAAAACTCAAGCTTTTCATTGTGATCATAAATTTGCATGCTGCTTTTGGTTTGGTCTGGTTGCTTTTCTGTGCAAATGAGGAGCCACGCCTTTCCAAACACCAAGCAGACACACAGTATGTTACAAGTTTTCAGGACGATCAACAAAGAACAAAAAGTGCAGCAATATGAGTTCAAGTTTAATTATCAAATGATGCACATGGTTCAGAGCAAATCTAACCAGTTCAGAAACTGCAATGTGACAACATAATGTCTGTGGCTGACATCATCCCCTCAGGGAAAATTACTCGCCATTTGCAACAGGTATGACAAGCCCGTCCTGAGTAGAAAAACAATAATGGTCGATTATTTAAGGGGTTTAAGCATCTGATAGTTATGACCTTAGGCAATCTCCTGTGGTGATAAGTGCATGTGAATTTCTCACTGGTCTGAGGCGTCAATATGAAGGAACAAAATCCTCAGTGGGAGGAGGCTCGGACGGACGTGAAGAAGAAAAAAACTCAAACAACTACAGTAACTGCATACAATGATCACGCTCATCTCCAATTTCACCAGTAGACGCTCATGATACTACAGCTAAGAACTCTAGTGCCCCCCCCCATCAAGCTGGATGTGGTTAGGTCATATTTTGGCTCTGCTCCACCCATCATAAATGACTGACTAATGAATACTTACAATAGTTGAACTCAACACCTGTGTAAACGTAGGCCGGTTCACCAGATGGAACCAAAGTCCCATGGAACCTGAATGGAACCGGTTCAAGACGCACAGTTCATTTGCTTTAAAAGGGGCCGATGATCCAAGAAGGATCTGAAAACTGACAACAGGATGCCTACAACTGCTGACAAGTCTGAACCCAGTCTGGTAGAAAAGAATTGGTGCCATTTTGAAATCTGGTATTCCGTACTCTACGTATCCATTAGTCAAACCAGCGTTTGCATCCAATTTCAAACCAAAAGTAAACATTATTTACTTTTAAATTAATTGGGTCATTCGGAACACAACAGTGGATGTTGAAACCAGTTGTTTCTGTACTTAAACTTAAAGCCAACGAAACATCATAGACATAACAAAAACATCACTGAAAGTCACCGATTGGTTGATCAAGAATGGCTGATGCCTCTGTACTTCTATCGAATTAAAAGTACATTTTAATTAACGTTGGTTAAGTTTCCTCAGCCAACATTATGGCCACAGTCTTGTTGAAGCTTTGTCACTATTTGTTAACATTACATCACGATAATGATGAGTCAGGCTGTAAAGGGCAGTGCTGATCCTACAGCCTGCAGGATGTTGAACAGAGCAGAGCTGAAGAAGTGCTCATCGAGGAAAAGCGGAATTTATGTCATTTGTCCTGCAGCCTGCATTTTTCTGCTGCCTTCAATGTACACATCCACTGTCTGTTGTTTATTATGACACAATATTGACATATTAGCCTTATGTAAAATAAATAGATTTCAATTTTCACAAAACACTACTACATTGCTTTGGATTTTCTTAAGGACACACTTTCTATTGTTTTACTTTGCAATAACTGTTGTCACACGGTTCAAAAGAAAAGTGAAACAGAAGTGCTTTCCAGTGATTAAAAAAAACAAAAATACATACTATACACACTGGAAATCATGAGGTAATACTATAAATAATGTACATTATTCATATCGCTTCTTCACAAATTGAATCAGAAGTGGCATCCAGTGTAGATGGAGATGAGTAACATGGCTGAGATCAGATCAGATGTGTGTTAATGTGTCTGAACAGGCTGAGGGGTGAGTAAGTCCACACTGACACCACCTCAGTCCCACGTCTTTGTCTGCACTCGTCTGAACCTGGAAACCACCCATACGCTCACACCATCAGCACCTTTATCAGGCAACACATCTGGTTATTAAAGAGACGTCTCGATGTGTTCACGGTGCAGGAATGTGTTCTCGCAAACACATTCAGAGACGCTGAGATGAGCGGTGACGGCCGTGACAGATCAAACTGTGACCGACCGAAGCAGATCGAAGACAAAACGACAGGAAACGACTTGAGAGCAAAGCATTTGATAAGATAGTCGGGAGTCAAACGAAATCCGTCTTTCATCACCTGGACGGTAAAAGCACATGGTGTGAGCGTGACCTCACCGCCAGTTAATTTCAGTGTTATGCGAGTCACATGTTAGCGTGTCCATGCAGTGTAGCACGCTCCCTCATGTCTGATTCACTCCAGTATCTACATCAACACAGCTGTTTCAAACTATTCCCACTCAGTGATATCACAGTCTTACCCGCTTACATCAACACTGGCAGCGAGTGCCAGTCTGTGCAGCCAACGCTGGAGTCGCATCAAAGACCACACAAGAACGCGCTTCACTCCCTTTGAAGAGCAACTATCGCAACTAAATTAAAATCTACTACAGAGCTGATGTTTTATGTGCACCTAACACCAGGTTTTACACGTAAATCTACATGAAGTGCACGAAGAGTTTAATCGTCCAGACCATGGGGGTTGGCAACGTTTAGCGTCTAAACGGCCATTTTTGGGCAGAAATTTCAGCCTGGAGCCATTTTATTGCTTGAAATGCAGACACCAGAGCCTATTTGATCAAAATGAGCAATAACATACCTGCATATCAGTGCTGAAACAAATCTGTCAATGCAATTCTTGAATTAAAAGCTGCACCAAAAAAAAAACAACATTTGATCCATAACTATGGCAAGAACCTGCCAGGTCATAATGTTGCATATGACGGACATTTTAGACGAAGTAATGTCTTTTGTATTCCGTGTACAGGCTTTGTGTTTTTAGAATTCGACAGTATAAGGATTTCTGCACGCCTACAACAGGGGTTTGCAACCTGTGGCTCCAGGGCCACGTGTGGCTCTTCGGCCCCTTTGCAGTGGCTCCTGTGACGTCGTCTAGAAATGCAAATAATACATTATAACAGATTAATAAATGAACAAAATCAGCACGAAATCATCAAGAAGAAGAAAAATGAACTGCATAACGAACAAATATTAAGGAAAAACTGATACAAACAAACAATCTACTAAATGAAAAAATACAGTAATCAGGAGAATGAACACGACTAAAAAGTAATAAAAACTAAGAAAATGAACAAAAATATGTTGCAAGATTAAGAGAAACCTCAAATTAATAAAATAGTAAAACAACAGAATTAAAATTGGTAAAAAAAAACATTCAACAAAATCGACAAAATACTCAAATGAATATAAACAAAAAAATAATCAATGAATTGTACAAAAACTAGCAAAATAATCGAGAAAATAAACAAAAGGAATTAACAAAATAATAAACGAAATGGACAAAAATGAATAAATCAATAACAATGTCGTGTTGACATGTTGCCAACCTTTCCAGTGTAAAGACCCATTTTAAGACAGAAAGTAAAAATACATATGAGTGCCACAAAAAATATTTGAACCATTATGTACATGTGGTGACACACGATTTAGCTGCAATGTGTTAAAAAGTCAACACGACTACACTATATTACTACTTTATTCATTTTTTTAAAAATTGTTCATTAGTTTTGCTCCTTTTTATTCATTTTGTGGATTCAATGGATCATTTTTCACGTTATTGTTCATATTGGTTACTATTTTATTCATTTGTGCGAAAATGTTTGTTGTGATTATTTTAGTTAATTAACTATTGGTAATTTTGTGGATTATTTTGTTCATTTTTTTAAGTCAATTTTCATCCAGTTGATTTTTTTAATCAATTTTTTTCAGTTTCCTTATTATTTTGGTTACATTGGATTATTTTGTCGAATTTTGTTCATAATTGTTTTCATTATTTTGCATATTTTTGTTCATTTTCTTGGTTTTGCTCATTGACTTAATTTAGTGTTTTCTTTTATTTTATTTCCTTGTTTTCTGTTCATTATCCAGTTGTTTTTTTTTCCGTCCGGTTGTTGAATCAATTCTCCATTTTGATTTACAATAATGTGCAGACCCCTGAACGAGGCTGTGTAATGTCGTCAGAAGGTGGCGCTGTGGCTCACAGCTCTAATAACAGACGAACAGCACAGCGTCCTCTTTGTGATTCTCACCTCATCTGTTGATTTTACAACGAACTCTCTTTCTTCACTCTTTTTGTCTCTGTTCCAACACTCTGTACCATCTCAGTTATTATCGCACTGATGATGTTCAACCCCCCTCCCCTTTTTTTTTTTAAAAGAGATTCTTAATTAAAGCAGATATAATGTGAAAAATTAAGTTCTGTTTTACAGGTTTGATGGCCCTGAAAACAATACTTAAGTATCAAAACCAAACAGCTCCTTTTCAGATAAATGATCCTTTGTGGATGTTTGTGATGTCACAAATACACAATGACGTGCTGGGGAGATGCTGTCCATGGCACAGACAAGAAAAGGGGGAGGTCAGCAGAAGCTCACTTGCATCTAGAGCAACAAACACTGAAAGCGGGATTAAATAGACACAGTAGAATGAGCTGAAATATAAAACACACATTGAGACTGACGTAAAGAAGCACAGTACGATACATGTATGTCTCCTTTAATATGTTATGGGTAATTTCCGAAGAAGGCTCCAGGACAAAGGATGAAGTAATGTGACACTTATCGAGCTCTGTTCTCTTAGTTACCGTTTCCAACACAAATATTTAAGTCAGATCACAGCAGACAACAACAGGCTCCTCGTCTTCTGTTAAAGCCCAGCAGTTTGTGCAACTAAAGTCATAAAAGTGGCACATTCCGTTACCTAGTTTAAAGGAGACATACTGTACGGCAGCCATTTTCCACAGGTGCATTGAATTCTCACATGTCCCTAGAATGTGCATTTTAAATGTTAGCGCTAGGTATGAGAGTGTTCCTTCATTCTACCAAACGGCCTGTTTCAGTGTCACTGTTCAGTGCAAATAGATTCCATCATTTACTGTAGCGTCACCTGCTGCTCAGCCAATCAGAGCATTTTCTGATGAGACGTGGGTGGATCCAACACCCTGCTGTGAAATCAGAGTATGCACGGCAGATTTAAATGGAGGGAAAATGATAAACACTTAATTTTGTCAACTTTTCAACCTTTCCGGGGTTTTTAAAAGCCACCTATACACAGTACAGAGATAATGTTAAGTGTTAAGGTATGAGACCTTTAACAGCCGATTACAAGTTAGTTTGTTTGAAACACATCTTTTGCTGAAATTACACACCTTGTAAAAAGTTACAAGACCAAATACATGTGATCAGTGATCAATGACGTAACTGATGTCTGAAAATAATAAAATAATGATCTGATACAAACCTCCGTTACTAATGGATGATAAAGGACAATTTCACCAAGCGTCGCAGAGTGTGGATCAAGTCAAAACCTCAACATGGTTCTTCATTCATTCAAAAAAGATTGTGTGCAAAAAAACCAAGGCATTTCTAAAGAGTCCATCAGGTTCCAAAGAGTCAGATTTTTTTCTCTTTCCCACGAGGTATTATCTTGTGCGAACAACATACTTATCTTGAGCAAACAGGATAATATCTGGGGTGAACGAGATATTATCTTGTCTGGAAAAGGTTATTTAACTGCATTTTAATGCCGTCTACATGCATGAGCTGCAAGAATTTCATTATATGACAATCCAAGATAAAAATAAAACTTAAATACCTGATTTTTTTTCCATCTGCAAGAAGTCCTGATATACCGTACCATAGAAAACTATCAATTCATACATAATTATCCCCTGAGATGACTCGTTTTTACCACATAATCTCATTCCCTCAACACAATAACTCATTCGGACAAGATATTAATCTGTAGGAATGTGAAAAATATATATTATAATTGGGGACTTGAGGGAGAAAAATATTCACCATCAAAGAAATGAAGGCAAGTGAAAAATGAGCCACGCATTAATTACAGTACGTTAGATGTTTGATGAAGTCAGGACTGCCTGAAGAATTAAAAGAGTAAAACGTGTTTTGTTTGTTTTTTTACATAAGGTCATATTTTAAGTGCATCGGTTATAAATGTTAAATGACGTGACAGCTGATGGCGATGAATAATTCAGGAAAAACACTGGGCAGCGCAAATAAGTCAGTGGGATCCTCATCACCTTAAGTGAGGGAGTCAGTGCGTCCGTCCGTCCGTAGTGACCGTCGTCAAGGTGACTTTCACTTTCTGTGACTCAGGGGATTAGCTGGTCTTGATATAAGCTCAGCCTCGACATAAACAATACCCAGACGCCGCCCTGCTCTGAGGGCGGCGGCGGCGGCCACCCCTCACCTCCGTTACCCCGTCTGATCCTCTGCTCTGCAGCTCCATGACTGGTCAGCGTCTGATTTTTCGTCCTCTGTTCTTTTCATGTCGTCACATCACGATCCAGACATATTTTACTCTGCCATAACATTTCGATAAATATATTTATTTTTCTTTACGTCGCCTAATTTTTGTTTATTTTATTGATAAGTCTAATCACATTTTGTTCTTTCTTGTGAATTCTTTGGATGATTTAATTCATTATTATTATCATCATTATTATGTTTATTTTCTTGACAGCATTTGTTTACTTGGCTTCTAATTTTCTTAATGATTACTTTGTTCATTTCCATTATTTTTACTCATTTATTCATTTTGCAACTTTTTTTACTTTGATGATTTTACTGATTACCATGTTGTTTTTTGCTCATTTCCTTGAATACTATACTAATTTTGTGGATTATTTTATTTCGCTTTATTTTGCTTCTTTTTATCCATTTTATTGATTATTTTGTTAACACTTCATTTTTTTAGATCTTTTACAGTTTTTCTTCATCTGCTATTTATCTTGATTTTTTTCATTTTCATTATTTTGATTCATTTTTGCTCATTTTCATACATTCACATTCTTTTTTTTTTTAATATTTTATTAATTTTTATTATTTTTTATGCATTGATTTTTTCAGTTGTTTGTTCAATTTGCTTCTTTTTTGGGTAATTTTCATTCATTGTTATGTTTTATTTTTCTTGAGATTCTGTTCACAATTGTTGACTTCATTAATTATGATTATTTTTTCTCCATCTGCTCCTTTTTTGTATCATTTTGGTAAAATTCCTTGTTCAGTTCTTTCACTATTGTGCCTCTGTTTTGTTGTTTTTCTTGGTTAGTTTCTTCATTTTGTTCCTTTGTTGTTTTTATACGATTATTTTGTTAATTTTCAGTCAACCGTTTTTTTTCCCCCTTAGCTTTTTGTCTGTATTTACTAATTAGTGCAAATACTTCCGGTCTTAAGTCAGTCAAATACTGACTTACTACACTTTGCCTTAGTCGGTCATTGCGTACATGACTTTTAAAAATATGCGTCAAACTACAGAGCAACCAACTGGTTACAAAGAGCCACGTAGAGAACAGCTGTATTTACTACTGACCTTCTCCATGCTAATAATCCTGTACATTACAAGGTAAACTGATATAAATTGTTAAACCTATAAGTAGATTACATGACCAGGCTGCTTACAGTAAACATTACAACTGCTCTGACATCCTTTCGTGACGACATGCAACCATTAGAGCCGAGCTCTGGAATCGATCCGGTGAACAAACACGGAGACATAAGTGAAGGAGTCGATCCTCGTTTCCTCATGAATAATGAAGCAGACTCTGATGCCCCCGTTTAAGACTCTGCAGAAACACAAGAGCTCACACTTTCGCACTGTGTCCAGTAAATGAAAACATCCTGCAGCTGCTGCCTTAAAGGCAAAATCTATACTTGACGCTTTTCCAAAATTGCTGAAGAAAAGCTAATTATAGTAGGACCGGCGGGCAACGACCCAATGCTGAAGTACGTTAAAGGTGTAATACCACCGTTGGCCTCTTGGGGACTGGTCACTGGACTCCAAGACGCCCTGAATCCCACAGAGTTCCAGTGGATTTCTCTCTGAAAATTAAGTGAACAAATTTTTGTCATGAGTCGTTATGGTGTTAAATGATTTACAGTGGTACTCCGGTTTATGAGCACATCGCCTTATGAATTTCTCGGGTTACGAGGACGAAATCGAGCAAATTTTTGTATCGGCTCTGCAAAAAATTGGGTTGCGAGTAAAATAGTTCGAGAGTCCTCTGAAAGTGCACACGGGCCGTGTATTAGACCAAGTGAATGATATTTGCGTCACCCATTTTCGTAACATTTTAAGGAGTAGGCAGAGGCAAATCTCTTTGGATTCGCTATTTTAGCAAAAGATAATTGTCTACTGAAAGTGGTGATGCTGATGATGATAAAAGTGTAGCAAAACAGGCCAAAACAAGTGAATAAAAATCAGAAGAGAAAAAAAAAATTATGAATTTTATGGGAGTTTTCTTGGATCTTGGAACAGATTAATTAGTTTTTCATGTATTCTTATGGGAAACCGGTCCCGGGTCACGAGTTTTCCGCTTCACGACCTTGATCCCGGGCCTCCCCCGTAGTTTGCTCCCGTGAGCCAGTAGGATTCTTAATTTAAAATTAGCATTTTAAAAACTACAGTTGAACTAAAATGAGCCCTGCCCCCACGAGCCGCTGGACAATAGTGATGACAAGAGCCCATGACAGGTGCATTCATTTGTGTTTAAAGGGTCTCTGTGTCACCTTCAGAATGACCTGTGGTTCAACCAATCAGAGCACTCGAATGAAAACTGGGCGGTCTTTAATACATATAGCAGATATAAATGTAAGTGCTAAGATAATCGGTGAAATAAATCACATTTTTATATTCATCCAATAACATTTTAAAAATTCTCAGTAAAACACAAACCTAAAGACAAAAGAAATACATATTGTGCACTGTCCTAATCCCTACAATATGAAATATATCACATTAACGTTTTCTTGTATCGTCCAGCCCTGGTCTTGACAACAAGTGCACGTGATGCTCAACACTGCGTGTGTGTGTGTGTGTGTGTGTTTTTAAAGTAATCCCTCTGTGCATCCCACGTGGAAGCAGCAGCACATAATCCTCAAACAGTTGGACAGCTGTCATGTCAAAAACGTGCAGAACAACCTGCCACGACTGATTTGAGCTTCAGTGATGTAACAGAGCAGAGATCTGGAAACACAAATGCCCCAGACACACACACACACACACACACACACACACACGCATATCTCTTCAATCCATTGTTCACCGAGTCATTAGGCTCCATTGTGAAAACAACTCCACAGTGAAAAGAGACAAAAAAAGCCGATTTGTCCAAGCAGGTCTCCGTAAGTGTGACAAGAAGAGAGAGGTTTGTGCGTCATGTGCAGGCTGCGTGGTTACATAACGGCATTTTAGGATTTCCAAACCATTGTCAGGACAAGTGCAGTCATCATCCCCATCATTAAGCAGCAGATTGTTTCCTGAAGTGTGTGCACTTAAATGTGACAGATGGTTTTATCCTTTGCACTTAAAAGAAATGACTCAACAGTACAAAACACTGCTGTCGAACACTAATGGGATTCCTGCCAAACACCAATAGCTACGTTTGCATGTAATATGTTTTTAAAATCAACTTTGCTGGTTCTTCAGCTAACAAATTTAACCCGTTCCGGCGTCACGTTCATTGGACGAATCATTCATTAACCGGAGCCGGTTTTTCCATAGGAATACATGTAAAACCAATTAATCCGTTCTGGACCCACGAAAACTCCCATATAAAGCATGTATTACACACCCGTACGTGCTAATTTATTCATTATTATTATTTGAAAAAGAAGTTATGTTAATTACCTGAAACGGAATGCATGAAATTAGTTTTCAATCAATCAATCAGTTCTAAAAATGATTTAGAATGTCTTCTTATCTTGGCTTATGACTTGGCAGCGCGTCAGTGGACACTGCACACGTCCATACTGTAGCTGTAAACACAGCTCAGCTCCAGCGTGTTTACAGCTACTGTTGTTAGCTACGGCTAAAAACACAGCTCCGGATGATTTGTTAACCGAAGTGTCGTTAGCCTGACACCCAGGCCACAGCACTGTTAAGGAGCAGGCAGCTCTGGAGCAGAGACATCGAGCTACTCGTGGCTAGCATTTGGCCTATTACATCCCGCGGGAGCTTTCACGTTATTGTGTTGACTGTTTACATCCGGGTGATAGTTCACTATCTCTTGTGTTAGCCGAATTTTTACCATTAGCCGGTTCAAATTTTTGGCCGATTTTTCTTCGGCACCCGGATTTTTTGTTACCAGAAGTGTTCATTAGCGAGAGTACCAGTGTATTTATTTATTCAGTATCTGCATCCCTAATTCCAAAAACGTTAAGCCTGGTAGAGAAGTGGAACTTAAAAAAATTTTCAAACTGCATTTTGTGTTCACTTCTGTTATCTTTGTCTAATATTTAATTTAGTTTGATGACCTGAAACATTTATGTGTGACAAATATACAACAAAGTAAGAAATCAAGAAGGGGGTACACACTTTTTCACAGCACTGTAGTTCATGTTTTGTCAAGTTAACATCTTTCCCGTTCCAAAAAAATGTCAGCCAGAGGTCATTTTAGGGCTGAAAGTTTAGTTCAAGTCACTCAACAACAACGTGATTTGACAGAGCTGATGGTAAATGGGCTTGCACTTATATCCATTCACTCATTCTGGCAAACAACACGTAGGGTTGAAGGACACCTCGGCCTGCAACGTGAGGAACCGGGATCAAGCCACCGGTGTTGGAGTTCGTTAACGACCTGCTCCACCCACCGTAGAGCAGGTCGTTAACGAACGCCACAGCCGCCCAACGTAAGGGGACGCATACATCGGATCTGGTGCAAAAGAAGCAAGAAAAGGTTTAGTCCTTCAGAAGCAAAGATGAAGTGAGTTTAAAGGAAACAGTGCACTCCTTTTAAACATGTTTCTAATAAGTTAATGTGTATTTTAAATTTCAACTTAAAATACCATTCCATATCAAACAGGCAGCTTCAGTGTCTATTGCTTTAAATGTAAATGAGCTCCTCTTGACCACGTTTTTCCTGTCTGCGCCATGGATGCCATTATGTAAACCCCCTAGCGACTTGCACTTATATACGTGCCTCTACCTCTACTTATGGTAATGTACGGTATTGTACAAATGGGAGTAATGTATGAGTTATGTATAAGTCTGGTGGACTGTGGAAATGCAATCCAACCCCTCCGAGGATAATCCAACAAGTCACTGCTGCGCTGGGGTTTGATTGACATGTCGCTATAGCAACAGCTCGCTCGGGAAGTTGGACTGATTTGGACCTTCATATCCTCCATTTAGTCAATATGTTCATAGTTATACATGACATACATTCAACTGCAGCTGTGGGTAAGTATTTAGACCAACAAAACCATAATATGACTTTGTTTGACACTGTGTGGTGAAGTTTTACCGTGTCAGTAAGCTAGCGGCTAGTATTAGCTTCCCATG